>LGRX02016602.1:0-16480 GCA_001247695.2 Cymbomonas tetramitiformis
GCCCCCCCTTTGGTTCCGAGGCTAGTTATATACTAAAATCGCTCGGTGGGTTGGTAAGTCACACGGGACGGATCGACGACCCCTCCGCCACCCCCGCGCGCACCCCCGATACACCCCCCGCGCGATTTCGATTTGGTTCGCGGCATCTCGCGTCGCACCGCGTCGCATCGCGCATCGAATTTTCGATTTCTAATTTACATTTTTGATTTTCGATTTTCGATTTCGATTTTCGATTTGCTGGGTACTACTTCTTCTTCTCATCTTTCAAGGGAATAAAGAGGACCCTGATCGGCCTGACGAGGTTTGTAAAAAGTTGAAAAAAAGAGCCAAAATCATGGAAATCATATTTCAAAGCCGCATGCAGAGCAATGCCGCATTGCAGCACAGACGCTAAGTATTTGCATATCGCCTGCTGCTGCCGATGGCGAGTAGTCGTTTGATTGCATGCGCGCAAGCTGCGACTTTAGCCTCTGAGCTTCGCCAACGTGTTTAGTACGATGCTGTCGACATTTCCTGCAAGGTAGCGTCCCAAAGCCGCATGTACAATGTCTGCGTGCGGGCGCATTATTGCAATTGGGATATATCTTACACTATTTAGTACGCAAATGAGTTTATTTGCAACCGATATGACGCGGTCTTATGCTAGAAAAGCGTGCTCGATTCTGAATTTTGCAACCAGCGATAAGTGCTCGCGTTGTATATCTAAGCGCGTAGGATGTAGCAACATGCACTTATCGTATGAGCAGCGGCCATCGGGCAGTATATTGCAGCAAAAACTACGTGGAACATCTGCATCATCTCGCTCAACTCACGGTGCGGATAGTAGAATAATTAATGTGCATCAGTGTGACGGACAGTAAGTATTGTGACGAGTGCTAATTATTGTGACGGATATTGATTGTGGACTGGGTGATAGCAGGGTGATAGTGCATGCAGCCACGCCCACATGTTCTCCGTCCATGCGATATCCCATTGTCTCTGTCCCTCAGGATCAGCTGATGCGGCAGCAGCCGACGCCGGTGCGGTAGTCTCGGATGGTCTCCTCTCCAAGTCTAGTCTCCTCTCAAAGAGACGGTGCACAACTGCATCATCTCGCTCAACTCGCGGTGCGGATAGCAGAATAATTGCAAGCGGTGTTGTATATATACTTGCATCGCTCATGCTTGCTGCCACACACACCACTGATTGTATGCGCCACGCAGCTGCCACACACACCACTGATTGTATGCGCTATGCGGCTGCGACACACACCACCGACAGTGCGCCATGTGGCCGCCACACACACCACCGATTGTATGCGCGCGGCCGCCGCACACACCAATGATTGTATGCGCCCACGCGGCCGCCACACACACCAATGATTGTATGCGCCATGTGGTCTGTCACGCACACCACTGATTGTATGCGCCACGCGGCTGCCACGCACACCAATGATTGTATGCGCTATGCGGCTGCCACACACACCACTGATTGTATGCGTCATGTGGCTGCCACGCACACCACTGATTATATGCACCACGTAGCTGCCACACCCACACCAATGATTGTATGCGCCATGCTGCGGCTGCCACACACACCACTGAATGTATGCGCTATGCGGCTGTCACACACACCACTGATTGTATGCGCCACGCGGCCGCCACACCCACACCACTGAATGTATGCGCCATGCTGCGGCTGCCACACACACCATTCATTGTATGCGCTATGCGGCTGTCATAACCACCAATGATTGTATGCGCCACGCGGCTGCCACACACACCACTGAATGTATGCGCCATGTGGCTGCCACACACACCACTGATTATATGCACCACGTAGCTGCCACACCCACACCAATGATTGTATGCGCCATGCTGCGGCTGTCACACACACCATTGATTGTATGCGCCATGCTGCGGCTGTCATACACACCACTGATTGTATGCGCTATGCGGCTGTCATACACACCACTGATTGTATGCGCTATGCGGCTGCCACATCACAAACCCCTGATCACACTTGCCACGCAGCTGCCACATCACAAACCACTGATTGTATGCGCCACGCAGCTGCGACATCACAAACCACTGATTGTATGCGCTATGCTGCGGCTGCGACACACACCAATGATTGTATGCGCTATGCTGCGGCTGCCACACACACCACTGATTGTATGCGCCACGCAGCTGCCACACACACCACTGATTGTATGCGCCACGCAGCTGCCACACACACAACACTGCTTGTATGCGCCATGCTGCGTCTGCCACACACACCAATGATTGTATGCGCTATGCCGCGGCTGCCACACACACCAATGGTTGTATGCGCTTATGCGGCTGCCACACACACCGATGATTGTATGCGCCCGCGCGCTGTCACACACACCAATGATTGTATGCGCTATGTGGCTGCCACACACACCACTGATTGTATGTGCCACGCGGCTGCCACACACACAACACTGAATGTATGCGCCATGTGGCTGCCGCACACACACCACTGATTATATGCGCCATGCTGCAGCTGGCACACACACACCACTGATTATATGAGCCATGCTGCGGCTGTCACACACACACCACTGATTGTATGCGCTATGCGGCTGCCACACACACCACTGATCATACTTGCCACGCATATATATGTCAAACAACACATGTTCGTTGATCGTATAATCATGTATATCATAGAGTCACATGCATGCACGAATGTATGTGTGTATCATGTCGTCGCATTTGTCATACGACATACATGTCTGCTTATATGTAAGCAGACTTTGTGACTTTCAGCACAAGCCGATTTACAGCCGCTTATATATAAGCGGATTTTCAGCTTACGCACAAGTTGATTTTCGGATCATGCATACTCCGATTGTTGGCATATATGTGAGCAGGTTTTCAGCGTACGCACAAGCTGATATTCGGCTTATATGTAAGCAGATTTTCAGCTTATGCATAAGTGGATTTTCAGCTGATGCACAAGCAGATTTTCGGATTACGCATAAGCAGAATTTTGGCATATATGTAAGCAGATTTTCCGCTTATGCATTAGCAGATTTTCAGCTTATGCACAAGCTGATTTTCGGATTATGCATAAGCTAATTTTCGGCATATGTGTAAGCAGATTTTCAGATCATGCACAAGCTGATTTTCGGATTATGCATACGCGCGCCGATTGTCAGCATATAATTATGTAAGCAGATTTCCAGCTTATGCATATACAGATTTTCAGCTAATACACAAGCCGATTTTCAGCTAATACACAAGCAGATTTTCCGCGTATATGCACAAGCTGATTTTTCATTTACATGTTAGCAACGATTTTGAGCTTATGCATCATGAGATTTTCAGCTTATGTACACCGCGCTGATGATTTTCAGCTGAAATGTGAGCAGATTTTCGGCTTATGCACATGCCGATTTTCAGGTTTTGCATAAGGGGATTTGCAGCGTATATGTGAGCAGATTTTCAGCTTATGTATCGAAGCAGATTTTCAGCGTTATGCACACGAGCGGATTTTCGGGTTATACATAAGCTAATTTTCGGCATATATGTCAGCAGATTTTCAGCTTTGATGCGTATACGTAAGCAGATTTTCAGGTTATGCGCGAGCCGATTTTCAGTTTATGCATCAGAATATTTTCAGCTTATGCATCAAAAGATTTTCAGCTTATGCCCACGCCGATTTTCAGCGCACAATGTAAGCAAATTATCAACTTATTCCCAGTGCCTAAGTAGTATATTCTATAGAGCATGCATGCATGATACATATGTCACCGTGGCAATCTTCTCGTGAAAACCAACTAACGCAATAGTCTACAATATTGTATATACGTTGATATATTGTATATGAAATGTAATATAGAACATTAATGTATATATTTTTTGTATGCAGCCGCTTACATATAAGCGGATTTTCAACTTACGCACAAGTTGATTTTCGGATCATGCATACTCCGATTGTTGGCATATATGTGAGCAGGTTTTCAGCGTACGCACAAGCTGATATTCGGCTTATATGTAAGCAGATTTTCAGCTTATGCATAAGTGGATTTTCAGCTGATGCACAAGCAGATTTTCGGATTACGCATAAGCAGAATTTTGGCATATATGTAAGCAGATTTTCCGCTTATGCATTAGCATATTTTCGGCTTATGCACAAGCTGATTTTCGGATTATGCATAAGCTAATTTTTGGCATATGTGTAAGCAGATTTTCAGATCATGCACAAGCTGATTTTCGGATTATGCATACGTGCGCCGATTGTCAGCATATAATTATGTAAGTAGATTTCCAGCTTATGCATATACAGATTTTCAGCTAATACACAAGCCGATTTTCAGCTAATACACAAGCAGATTTTCCGCGTATATGCACAAGCTGATTTTTCACTTACATGTTAGCAACGATTTTGAGCTTATACATCATGAGATTTTCAGCTTATGTACACTGCGCTGATGATTTTCAGCTGAAATGTGAGCAGATTTTCGGCTTATGCACATGCCGATTTTCAGGTTTTGCATAAGGGGATTTGCAGCGTATATGTGAGCAGATTTTCAGCTTATGTATCGAAGCAGATTTTCAGCGTTATGCACACGAGCGGATTTTCGGGTCATACATAAGCTAATTTTCGGCATATATGTCAGCAGATTTTCAGCTTTGATGCGTATACGTAAGCAGATTTTCAGGTTATGCGCGAGCCGATTTTCAGCTTATGCATCAGAAGATTTTCAGCTTATGCATCAAAATATTTTCAGCTTATGCCCACGCCGATTTTCAACGCACAATGTAAGCAAATTATCAACTTATTCCCAGTGCCTAAGTAGTATATTCTATAGAGCATGCATGCATGATACATATGTCACCGTGGCAATCTTCTCGTGAAAACCAACTAACGCAATAGTCTACAATATTGTATATACGTTGATATATTGTATATGAAATGTAATATAGAACATTAATGTATATATTTTTTGTATGCAGGTACATAAATGAAACATTTCACTGAACAACATCTGTGTGATATACGAGACGATCACACGGTAAAGCATAAGCAGCAACGAATGTGCTTGCTTCGTAATTGTGCATCCGTAGAATTTACGGAACAGAAATGTTAAAAAAGAAAACATGATATTATCGTATGTCTTGGGTGAAATAATCACGTACGTAATATCATATTTCATAATATTAAAAGAGTCAGTTGTGTCCAAATAAATGAAATCGGTACGTCAATTACATCTCATTATTACATTATAAATAATCAAAGGGAGGTCTATTTGTCTTATGGTCTTAAACGTAAGTGTGTACTCTTCCTGTCCGTCTCAATACACTTTACGACCATGAGGATAACCGAAAGCGACGAAAAGAAGTCGACCGAATCGAATCTCAAATTATGCAATTCGATTATGACACATAATCACAATAATTGACTGGATACCCTCCAGAGGGTTCCCTAATTGTTCTCACTACGGCATTTCACACGATTGTCACTCCATGCGCTTATTGCACATTTGTGTAATTAATGTCGTGTACGTCGCGTTTGCCCGAATGTTGACACCGGGGGGAGGAATCGTCATTCCTAGCCGCCACGGACTTTCGTCGTTCGTAAAGCGGTGTCGGATTCGGCATTTCACACGGCGAACGCGTCCGATGTCCATAAAAGAACTAACCACGACGGATCGGGCACACGATTACGCAGCCTCTCGTATAACCATCGAGGGCACGCACTAATATATGACCTCGGATTCGATTCTTCATTTTCCATTTCCGATTTCGATGTTTTCAAGGCCCGGGTTTCTGGTGCGTTCGTTTTTCGCTGGAAGCGCCTTTTTTGTGTCGCGAGGTGTATTTTTTTGGTCGTGTCGCAAACAGATCCGATTATACTCAACATTATACACCGACGGTTCGCAGCTTTTTCAAAAAAAAGCTGCAAGGTCCTGCGTTTCCCTTATAGGAGCGAAACAGGTTTTCCTGGAAAAAGTGACATCGACGCACACGATACTACCAGAACTGTCCACCTTTGGGGCCCTTTTTTACGGAAACAGTGTGATTTCACTGTCAGATCGGGAGTAACCGCCCATATATAATTATATTGCAGTCCACACCGGTCACCTTAAGATGGCAAGCAGGAGAGTTATACAAATCGGTGGAGCATTGCCGCCAATCAGAGACGCATAGAATATTCCTGGGCGTAGTATCGAATTATGGATATTCATGCAGAAGTTATCAGCGCGACAGATTTCAGATGGCGTATAAAAGAGATTTCCGACTGATCGCCAATCGGAGGAGCCATGAGATTAGATAAACTCCATGAATATGGGTCACACGCGAAATACCATAAGCTGACTGTGCACGTACAAGGAGCACGTTTTTTTTGTATAATTATAGAAGGCGCACGTGCTACAGATTTCAGGGTGGTTTACATGAGATGTTTTGGACTGATCGCCCATAACCGCCAATAAGAAGTGCGAGCGCCTGAGATAGGCACCATGAATATGGGACGACAAGGGAAAGGGATCACACGACAAAAACGAGATGGTTTTGCAGACGATGGATAAGCCAATCAGCGACGCGATCAGTTTCGATTTATATATTGGTAAATTAAAAAACTGCACCACAAAAAGCCCTTAAGTGTGGCTCCCTCGCTACAAATGCGATGCGACTGGTTCCAGACTTTCGCAACATGCTGACATGGCATGGGTTTGCGACACGACACAAAAAATTCACCTGGCAGACATGCTGACATGGCATGGGTGTGCGACGCACATTACAGTGTCACAGTTGAATGCCATACAGTACCCGAAACCATACTGTACCGTCCCCTACTGCTACTGTCCCATTTTACACCTGTCGAGAACAGGTGTAAAATGGGACAGAAGGGGAACAATGGAATCCCACTCGACTGTGTGACTACATGACATGGCAACGCATGTCATGTCATGGCGAAATCGGTTCACCGGTGAGACCCACGCGGGCCGCGGCTGGCTGATTTCACATATGAGATATCTCGATGTTGACTCTCACATTCATTCTTGACCCTTTCGTTTAGCGGCGCACCTCACAATGTTTTTTGCTGTGTCCTGCTTTGTACTGCTGCATGTATTTTTTCCCTTGATACTAACTAATTTCCGGTATATCCTAACATCCTTGCAGAGTTGTGTTTCATTGTTCTACAGGTCGCGTTCGTTTTTGCTATATGTGTGACGCCCCCAGCAACATTCGGGTATTGCTGGCGGCATTCTTGTAGGCCGGCTGACGGGCTGTGCCGCTGCCCGTCGGTTTGATGTTGTCGCAAGCATTCACTGACTGATATTTTGCAGGAATTTACTTTTGGTTTTCGAGCTTCTGTTTTGTATTCGTTCTGTTTCTCCTGTGGTGAGTCTATTTTTCGAGGGCGATGTCTGCACAGTTTGTGCAGCGTGGGTTCGAGCCCCACCTCTCTCACTGACTTTTCCCTCCGTAATTTTGCAGGATACTTTTCACGTTTTCCTGTTTCGCCGCACTCCTGCACGTTTGTTTCGCATTCCTGAACGCCTGTTTCGCATGTGTGCTGTTGGTCGTTGCGTGTACGTTTGGTTTTGTTATTCATTTTATTTCTGACCTGTTTGCGATTACCGTGTGCAGGTATTTCAAATATCTCATGCTCGTTGGCGAGACGCATGTTACGGTGTGGAAATTGTGAAGAGTGTTGAATTATTTTGCTTATTGGCTTCCGATGCGTATTTGCCTGCGTGTTTTTGTGATGATTGCAATATTTTTTCACTTCGTTCTGACGTTTTCGCATTCGCTGTGTGCAGGTAATTCAGGTTCACCTTTATCGCTGGCGAATTGCATGTTGCTGTATCCAGCAACCTGCTTAGCCTTTAGATTTTAGAACTTAGAAGTCAATCTTTTATAGGATTTGTTTTGTTTGTACCTGACTTAATAACAGTATGCACTGCACATTTATTGTTAAGATGTATAAGCATAGTTATGTAATTAAAGTAGAGTAGAAAATAGTGCATGCTGTGCTAACGTGAGCACATTTCCCTGCCAATTGTTAGTTAATTTGCATATGCTAGCTTGTCAAATTGTTTCTTTTCTTCCGTAATGTGATATGGTATACTCCATAATCTTTTGTATAAGTTTTGTAGATTCGGTTCAAAAATATAGTCTTCTTTGTGTCGCTGCGACAATAATCAGCCCCGCACTCACTGTTTGTCGCACTGCGACAATAATGAGTCCCGTACTCAGTTTTGTCGTCCCAGAATATAATTGATATGTCGCATGGTGCGACAAAAATAAAAGATCTTGCGACACAAGTGAAGTGCTACCTTTTTCGCTCGGGGGAAAGTCGCTAGCATGAATCATAATGTTTCAATTTCGAATTCAACCATTTTTTGAGTCAATTTGTCAACATCCCCATCTCTAATATGAATACTTGGGTACGCGGAATTTATGATGCGGAACGAATATTTAATACAACAATAGTATGTTCCATATTTAACGCATCAACAATATGTTACATATTTAACACATCAACATTATGTTACTTATTTAACACAGAAACCTGTTCCATATTTTACACATTAAAATTGTTACATATTCAATCGACATTAACTAAATGTTCAATATTTGTATATGTGTGTGTGTACATCGTACGCAGATCAAAGCATAAACTTGGATACCATCATGAAACGTTCGTTTAAAGAGGCCGCAAGATGTGGCACATGGACAAAAATTCCTAGACGAGACGACAACGATGAGGAAATGCTTGACATTACATCCACTTCCTGTCCGAATATTCCGGAAAGCGAACATGACTTTGCTGATGATCCTGACGAGAAGATGGAAGACTCGAACGTGGGAGTGTCCGTACCAAGTGCTACCCTTCGTCAACGTGCAGCACGTGCGAAGGATCCTGAACGTGCTCGCGCTACCACCCGACGAGCGGTGTCCGCCTCCCGTGCGAAAGACCCGGAGGGCGCCCGTGACACCAGCCGACGAACGATGTCCGCCTCCCGTGCGAAGGACCCGGAGGGCGCCCGCGACACCAGACGACGAACGATGTCCGCCTCCCGTCAACGAGCGAAAGCGGGAATTCCGAAATACGAGGCTCGTAACATCGACGACCCGAACTTCGACGAATCCGTAATCACGTGCGTGAACATCGATAACATGGATTGTCGATGCGAATATTGCAAGGCCAAATTCTGGGAGGCGGAAAAATCGGTCTCGTATAGTCGCAAAGATCATCCGGTATTCACGAGTTGTTGCAATCAAAACGCCATCCGTTTGACACCGTTCCCACCGGCACCGGAACCACTGGCTTCTTGCTTGCACGAACCCGCCTTCCATCACGATATTCGTAAGTACAACAGCATGTTGGCGTTCGCTTCCGAGAAGATCAATCTACATCCATTGGGCGCGGGACCTTCTCACCAAGGCGAATTCATCTACATGCTGCACGGCCAACTCCGGTATCAGCTCGGAAATTTACATCCGCCCAAGAATAGTCCTCCGGACTACGCTCAGGTAAATCATTGTCGGAAATTATGTATCTCATGTTTTTGTCGATACATGCATGCAGTTTCTATATAACTACGATGACTAAGAATTCGTCCGATTATGAATCGTAGGTGTACATTTACGATGTGAACAACGAACAATTCACTAACCGTCGTCCATCCATGAGCAACACCTTAAACGCCGAACTGCTCCTCGAACTAAGAGAGATGATTATGGACAACAATTCCATCGCCCAGAAATTCATGACCTACGGACAAAAACTACAAAATAAGCTCGAGACAGCGCCAAAGGTCTGCATCCAAATTCGTACGGACATCGACAAGATCACCCGAAAACACATCGAAGCGGAACGGCCGCACGAGAGTAGCCATCCACATAGGTGCGTCGCCAATCTACTATACACGTCGTATATCTTAACAACTCGTCTGACATAGAATAAGATAACTTTGAAGATACTCATTAATCTTATCAGGTTTAATCGATATTCTAATCTATCTGTATAATAAGAATGTTACATTCCCTTACTTACCATAACACAATTATGTTGTTTGCAGATACGGAGAATTACACGTGGACGACATCGTTCTTTTGATGGATGACGAACCAACTCACGAGGCGAAGCGATACCTCGTCATGACGGAAAAGGAAGGCGGTCTCCAAATTCTCCCGGGATCCCATCCGCTCGCTGACGCGATGACATATCCCCTTCTATTTCCGTACGGCACGATCGGGTGGGATCAATCAATGCGTCGACATCGAGTGCAATCAGAGTTGGACGACCACAGCTTCGTGGATCGACGATTGACCATGTTGGATTACTATCGTTTTCACGTTCAACGACGGGAGCCTCTTCACGTTCAGCTGTACGGTCGACTTTTTCAACAATGGGTGACCGACGCATGGGCGAAGATCGAAGACAATAATCTGGAGTATCTTCGCCGGAAGGACTTCCAAGAGCATTATCGAGCGATCGTAAAGGCGGGAGCTATGGATGCATGTCGCAGCTCGGACGGCAACGAGGATTGTAGTACGATGGGTACACCGGTAGTGACAACATATCTACCCTCGACACATCAGAACTCTCCGCGTTTCCTGTACGAAAAGCTCCAAGACACGATGACGTACAATCGTGAATGGGGCAATCCGAGTCTTTTTCTCACCTTTACTTCGAACCGAGACTGGCCGGAAATTCAAACCGCGGTTCGAGCGCAAGGAACTTCCGGGAATGCGACGCATGACAACTTCGATTTGATCGTGCGCGCGTTCGTCGTCCGGTTCAACGCTCTAATGACGTACTTGATGGACAAGCGTGGCTCTCATTTGGGCATCGCGAAGACTTGCTCCTGGGTGGTCGAGTTTCAACCGCATAGCGGCTTGCCGCATGCACACATCATGTTGTGGTTGGAAAATAAACCGAACCTCGAGACCATCGACCGCATGATTTGGGCCGAGATTCCGGACAAGGAAAAATATCCGGAATTGTACGAGAAGGTGAAAAAAATGATTCACGGACCCTGCGGCCAAGTGCATCCGAATCGAGCGTGCACCTCTACGACGACCGGTTGTCCATTATGTGAAGATGGCTACCCTCACAACTTTTCGGTACGTAAACATCGCACACCACAAACCAACCGAATATAACCTTACGAATACTGTATGTATATCTTGATTAGTGGATTAGTTTAACCGTAATGTACGCATATATGTTCACATTTGATCTTGAGTGTGGATTCATACTTTCAATGCAGGATGTTACGTATTTCGATGCCGAAACTCATAAACCCATATATCGACGACGCGATAACGGCCGTACGATTCCGTACGAAGATTTAAAACCAGCGCAACGTCGACAATGGGAGAACGAAGCTCAACGCCCTCCCGACAATCGCGACATCGTGCCGTACGACCCTATCTTACTTCTCCAGTACGACTGCCACATCAACAGTCTCATCGTGACGGACGTCCTGTCCACCAAATATTTATATCTCTACAACGGCAAAGGACCCGCACGTATGCTGGTGAAATTCGCACTGGAGAACGAGAAGGAGGAAATCGATGAGATCGGCAACTACTTGAATATGCGGGTGATCATGCCGTGCGAAGCGTTCTACAGGATCGTCGGCAACGCTACGCACCATCTGAGCACCCCCGTCAAGCGGTTAGCCGTCAAACTTCCAGAAAAGGATGTCTACGTCGTTCAGGTTTGAGCCCTTTCTTTTATTCCGAATGCCTTTAAATGCATGGAATCTATTACTTGAATTTAATCTTAGGTATGTAACTGTTTTTATGGCACGCAGGCGAACATGTCGAAAAGAGAGCTAAAAGCAAAAATAAAGAGTGGCGATCTGGACTTACAAATGGGCATCTAACTCACCGCATTCTTCGAATGCAACACGCCAGGTACCATAAACAATTTACCGAATTTACCAATAGGTTAGAAATGCCTACTAAACAGGAAGTTATGAATCCGATCATGAATAAACGCATAGGAACACAACCGGCGGAACCAATCAAATTTAAAGTATGCGACTACTAATCTCTCCTACCGGTCCTTCATTTAATGATGCAGGGCACAAGGTATACAATGAGAATGCGAAGTCCCTTCTCTTCACTGACATGCCTAAACACTTCACATTCGACGAGAAGAATAAAGTATGGAAGCCAAGAGTGCAAAAGAGCCGTTTCGCCCTTTCTCGGATGTTCTTTGTGAACCCGAAATGCGAAGAGCGGTTCTATCTACGATTGCTTCTCACCCACGTGCGAGGTACGTACGGACCATTTATAGAATGCTTTTAAATTTAAACATCTACGAACGGCTACTTTGACATTTTCAAATTAACCCGTACACTAACCAATGGACTACCGTCACAGGACCGTCATCCTATACGGATCTACGCACTGTCGATGGTCGTACCTACCCGACCTTCCACGCGGCAGCCATCGCTTGTGGACTTGCCGAGAACGATCAGGAATACGTCGAATGCTTGCGAGAAGCGATAGAAAGATGCGCCAGCAAAATGATCCGAAACCTGTTCATCACGATCGTAGCGCACTGTCAACCTGCGAAACCGCAAGATCTGTGGAATGAATTCAAGGACCACATGAGCGAGGACAAGCTGTATGGTCTTAGAAAACGAGAAATAAACCTCAACTTGTCGGACTCGGAGAAGAAACAGCTCGCGATCGTGAACGCCTACGACGACATCATCACCGCATTGGGATTCATGCACATCGACGGCATTCCGGGTATGTAATCGGTACCCGTACATTGAGATCGTTAATAATGAATAGTGCACAAGTATACGTTCCATATTTAACACGCACATCAACATTACGATGCATATTTAGCACATCAACATTACGTTCCATATTTTACACGTTAACATTACATTACATATGACACGCACGTGACACACATTAAGTGCATTCCATATTTAACACATCAACTTTCATATTTAACACATCAACAAGATGTACGAATATGAATGTGCAGGTGTCTCACGGCCAGAACCGCCCAACATCTCCGGACCTGAAGCATCGCATACGGGCCTATTGGAGTATTTCACGGAGGACATACGGCAACATCACGAGGAGTCGAAAAAACAGTTCAGCACCATGTATCACAGCTCCTTAATGAACGCCGAACAACGCGCGTTCGTAGATGCGGTCATCGAGGCGACATGTGCGGGCGCACACACGCCTCGAAACCAACTACAATCACGGTTATTCTTCTTGCACGCCCCGGCGGGGACCGGCAAGACCTTCGTGCTCAACATGCTGCTGCATTGGTTCCGCTCTCAGCAACAATTGACAATGCCGATGTGTTCTCTCGGGATCGGAGCGCTGTCCCTATTGAACGGTCGAACTATGCATAGCTGGATGTCCGCGCCCGTCCACAACTTGGCCCAGCCTTGTAGCATCCAAGCGCACGGTGAGATGGGCGACTTCATTCGAAGAACTCACCAGGTAAAATCCACGACCTTCCTTTCGCATTAACTCACATGCCACATCCTATGATGATCAATCCCGGTCCATCATACCTTTTACGTATAACTTTTAAACCCGTCGATAAATTGATACATCCGCAATGTGGAGAATACCCGGCAGGTGACCTGGGACGAAATGCTCAAGATGCCGCGCGCACTATTGGAGAGAGTCGACGAAGCCTTCCGGGATGTACGGCAACGAAAAGACAGCCCGATGGGCGGTCTGATCTTCATCGGTGCAGGCGATTCGCGTCAACCGGCGCCGATTATTCCACATACATCTTTCGCGCAAGTTCAAAGCCAAACCATGCCAAATTCACAACTCTGGCCGAACTTCCGGATATTCGAATTGAAGGAGAACATTCGTCTTCAAGTGATGCTTCAACGACCGAACGTCTCCAAAGACAAGTTCGAACGCCACGACCGTTGGGCAAAAGAGTTGTTGGACATCGGCGACGGTAAGACTCCGACATTACCTCATACGAACCGTATCCGATTGGCCGACGCGATGTGTGTGGAATCACGACAAGAGCTCATCGACTTCGTTTACGAATCCCTGAGCAAACGGTGGACGGATACCCAATACCTCACCGACCGGGTCATCCTCGCTTCACATATCAACTCGGTCCTCCAACTGAACGAGACCATCATGGACCAGGTGCCCGGCGAGTATATCAATCTGTATTCGCACGATTCAGTGATAGACCCCACGGCGGAGTTGGAACGGATCTTTCCACCGGAATACCTTCATACCATCAACATGAGCGGTACCACCTTCTTTTCTATCTCTGTTGTACTGATCGTATTATGACATATGCAACCTACCTACCTTGAATTGTATTATTACTTAATGCCGTCTTATTTGTACACAGGCGTGCCGCCACATCACCTACGCTTAAAGATCGGCATGCCGATCATCCTACTCCGCAACATAAACGTGCGTGAAGGTCTTACCAATGGCACACGTTTGATCTTACTGGGCGTCCAAAATAACTACCTGCGGACGAAGATCATTACCGATTGTGAACATCACAATAAGGAGGTATTCCAACATACCGTAAAATGAACCGTGCATTGTCATGTCTGGCTCACCTATCTATCCGAGCGAGTGTATTTACGCATGCATGTATTTGGACGCAGGTTCTGATCCCACGCATCCTCTTTCTGAACGAAGATGCACCGATACCTTTACGTCGACGACAATACCCGGTCATGCCGTGCATGGCGATGACGATCGACAAGAGTCAAAGTCAAAGCGTAAAGGTCGTCGGTTTGGATCTCGAGAAGGGGATCTTTGCTCATGGTCAGCTATACACAGCTTTATCTCGAGCATGCGATCCGGATCTCCTAAAGGTGTACCTCGGACCGAACGGTTACGACGAGGAGAATGAAGGCTATTTTACACCGAACATCGTGCATCAAGAGTTTCTATTGAAACCTAGAGGATGACTAAACAAGCAAGATACCACTTGAATTAGGGTCATGCATTATAACCACTAAACCACCGATGCTTTTGGATGCCAATCGAGGGCACGCACTAATATATAACCTCAGATTCGATTTTCATTTTCGATTTCAGATTTCGATTTTTTATTTTCGATTTCAGATTTTGATTTTTCATTTTCTATTTCTGATTTCGATCGTTTTTTTCCGATTTCAGATTTCGAAACATCAATGTTATATATTAAACAAGGAGAATCGATGTCATGTGTTAAATATGGAATGCTAATGTGATATGTTAAATATGGAGGATTAGTGTTATGTGTTAAATATGGAAGATCAATGTGATGTGTTAAATATGGAAGATCGGTGTGATGTGTTAAATATGGAAGATCGGTGTGATGTGTTAAATATGGAAGATCTGTGTGATGTGGTAAATATGGAAGATCAGTGTAATGTGTTAAATATGGAAGAACGATGTAATGTGTTAAATATGGAAGATCGGTGTGATGTGTTAGATATGGAAGATCGGTGTGATGTGTTAAATATGGAAGATCAGTGTGATGTGTTAAATATGGAAGATCGGTGTGATGTGTAAGATATGGAAGATCAAGATAATGTGTTAGATATGGAAGATTTGTGTAATGTGTTAAATATGGAAGATCAGTGTGATGTGTTAAATATGGAAGATCGGTGTAATGTGTTAGATATGGAAGAATAATGTAATGTGTTAGATATGGAAGATCGGTGTAATGTGTAAGATATGGAAGATCAAGGTAATGTGTTAATTATGGAAGATCGGTGTAATGTGTTAAATATGGAAGACCAATGTCATGTGTTAAATATGGATACTAACGACGACGTGTCACATGCCATCGCACGCCACGTGTCATGCGGTCTTATGCTAGAAAAGCGTGCTCGATTCTGAATTTTGCAACCAGCGATAAGTGCTCGCGTTGTATATCTAAGCGCGTAGGATGTAGCAACATGCACTTATCGTATGAGCAGCGGCCATCGGGCAGTATATTGCAGCAAAAACTACGTGGAACATCTGCATCATCTCGCTCAACTCACGGTGCGGATAGTAGAATAATTAATGTGCATCAGTGTGACGGACAGTAAGTATTGTGACGAGTGCTAATTATTGTGACGGATATTGATTGTGGACTGGGTGATAGCAGGGTGATAGTGCATGCAGCCACGCCCACATGTTCTCCGTCCATGCGATATCCCATTGTCTCTGTCCCTCAGGATCAGCTGATGCGGCAGCAGCCGACGCCGGTGCGGTAGTCTCGGATGACGACGCGCAGCTCCTCTCAAAGAGACGGTGCACAACTGCATCATCTCGCTCAACTCGCGGTGCGGATAGCAGAATAATTGCAAGCGGTGTTGTATATATACTTGCATCGCTCATGCTTGCTGCCACACACACCACTGATTGTATGCGCCACGCAGCTGCCACACACACCACTGATTGTATGCGCTATGCTGCGGCTGCCACACACACCAATGATTGTATGCGCTATGCTGCGGCTGCCACACACACCAATGGTTGTATGCGCC
>LGRX02016603.1:11542-58596 GCA_001247695.2 Cymbomonas tetramitiformis
TTCATACTGGAGCCCATATGACAGTGTCACGGGGTATATGCTGTTCATACTGGAGCCCATATGACAGTGTCACGGTGTACGTCTAGCGCCCTTATTGTTGGAGGCTGTAATAGGAGCGCCCGCTGACGGGGCGCACTGGGCATGTGGGCAGGATCTCGAGAATGAGCAGTTGCAGGAGGAGCTGCGGAAGGCAAATGCAAAGGTGCGCCTTTTGGACCGCTTGGGCGCTGCTGGCTCCCTTGTTGTCCTCGGTGGATTCGATGGAGGTTAGGGGTCTCTACGTCCGCGCATACTACTCTCGCCTCAGCGTTTTTATGAGGCTTCGCAAATGCGCTCTCTCTCCCTTGTCTCCCCGGGTTTCCTCCGGCTCGCCAGGTGCACATCACTCCTAGCATAGCAGCCCATTCACAAGCAGACTGCCTGCCGCCTGCTGGTGGCATTCGGCATTTGCAAGAAGCAGACGGTGTGAACCGGGAAGTGGCCCGGAGGGGGCTTTGACGGGTATCATGACGAGCGCGTGTGGGGGCGAATGCCGGGGGACCCCTGGACCTGAAGCGGCGCTGGCGTGACTGGCTGTACTGACCAGCTGGGCTGAGTGAGCTGGGCTGAGTGAGCTAGGCGCCGGCCTGACTGGCTGGGCTGAGTGAGCTGTACTGAGTGAGCTAGGCGCGGGGTTGCGGCAGATCGAGGAGCTGGAGAACGCCCTGGATGGGAAGAATCGCATTCTGTCCATCGAGCAGGACGACAAGAAGAAGAAGATGAATATCATCAGTAAGCTGAAGCTGCACGTGGGAGGTGCCTTCCACACGCGCGCATGGCATCTCAGAGATAGGGCCTGGCCTGCTTCTGCCCTGGCGTTGGTGCGCGTGTCACAAGGGGGTCCGGTTGAGATCTCTGCAGGCCAAGATAGGGCAAGGGGGGATGCCGTTCTCGGCGGAGGGCATCGGCGAGGGCGAGAGGGATGCGGGGCGGATGCCAGATCGAGACTTGAGTTTAATGCAGCACCAGCAGCGAGCCAATGTTGGTGAGTGAGCAGCCTCCTGGTTGTGTGGACTGCCCTCTCGTAGCCCCCCTGGGACACACAGGCTCCCTTCTCACCCCCCCACGCAGCGTGCACGCGAGGTTCTGTGCCGTTCGGGGCATTTCGGGCGCCCAGCTTGCGGTGGCGTATCTTTGATCCAGAGAGATCCCTGTCCTCTGGTACCGATCTGGCAAGTTGATGACTGGTGTTGGCAGCCCAGCAGCTGTTGTTGGGCAAGGACGCTGAGGCAGGCTGTGACCATATTAGCGGGCGGTGCGCGGAGGGGAGGTGAGCCAAGGCGGAACGGATTTCTGCCGACCATGGGCAAGGGCAGCTTTCGCCATGGCGCAGCTGATGCGGGCGTGGCTCCAGCCAATCCCGCGCGAGCAAGCACAGATCTATTGCGCACGGTGACCGGTTTGGGGGGGTGGGGCGGGTGGCGTGGCAGGATACATGCCGTGGGTTAGCACGGTCAACGGGCAGCTATTTGTGGAGTCGAAATGGGCCACCTTTCTGTCAGTGGGCTTATGCACCCTCGCCGGTGCGGCTTCACCTTGCAGACACATGTCCGCTGTGCCACGCCCCAATCTCCATGGGTGCATTGCATCTGGGGCCGGTTGCTCGGCGGTAGGCTTGGCCTGGCAGGGGCTTGCCTGGTGCTCCGCCTCGCAGGGCAAAGGGCAACCCTCCGCAGGCGAATTGCAGATGGAGGTACACCAAGGGTGCCCAGGAGCACACTTTGGGCCGCAGTGATCGCAACTGATTGCAAGCGGTGACCGTCCGATCATTGTCACTTCAGAGCATCCCTGCGTGCGCAATGCAAGCGATGACCGTCGGATCATTGTCACTTTAGAGCATTCCTGCGCGCGCAATGCAAGCGATGACCGTCGGATCATTGTCACTATAGAGCATTCCTGCGCTTGCAGTGCAAGTGATGACCGTCGGATCATTGTCACTTTAGAGCATCCCTCCGTGCACAATGCAAGCGGTGACCGTCGGATCATTGCCACTATAGAGCATCCCTGCCCGCGCAATGCAAGGGATGACCGTCGGATCATTGTCACTTTAGAGCATTCCTGCGCGCGCAATGCAAGCGATGACCGTCGGATCATTGTCACTTTAGAGCATTCCTGCGCGCTCAACGCAAGCGATGACCGTCGGATCATTGTCACTATAGAGCATTCCTGCGCGCGCAATGCAAGCAGCGACGATCGTTTCGGGGGAAACGCACATTCGATGATGGGCAACTGGTACATTCACAACTGGGGGTGTGGGGGATGGGTTGAACAGTCCCTCCTCTATCCAGAGTGGAGCTGTCCGCGAAGGTGGTGATGAACGGCCAATTTGTGGATGTCCCTGGTGCGTGGCTTGCGTGACTCTGCTGCTGTGACAGCCCCACAGCAGCTCTCAGGGGCGCTCTGAAGAGGGGCTTGCAGAGGTGCAGGAGCTGTGCAGGGTGGGCCCCTCTGGCATCAATCCTTCAGTTGCGCCGCCGCATTCAGACAGCACGCTTCGTCCTTCGTCTTTCCATAGCAGCCCGGGTTTTTTCCCCAACTCGCTTTGGTTAGCCTGGGAGGGGCTGTGGCGGTGTCGGTGTTGATCTAAGCACGCAGCGCCCTGTTCTGCTGGGTAGATGCCGGACTGACCTGTCAAGGCTGTCAGTGATGGCGCTGATGGTGGCGATCGGGAGGCTAGCAGTGCTGTGGATGGTGTCGCTTAGAGGGGAGAGGGCCCGCTTTGACAGGTGGAACGGCGATTGCCCTACCGCCGGGCGACACTCAGGAGGCCACCATCAGCTCTAACTGCGTCATCACATTTCCTGATGGTGGGCTACCCTCCCTGAACACCATATTGAAAGAAAATACCCTAAAATCCTAAATACGGAGGTCAGAGAATTGGGGTATCCCCAATCAATGGATCTGGATGGGAAAATGTTGTGGAAATTCAGCATCGATCTGCACCATGGCTCGGGGATTCGATCGTTTGGCAGGCGGTGTTGCGGACGCTGGAGGTCGGCGGTTTGGCAACATGCGACCGTGCCTACAGCATCAGGATGTCCTTCAGTCACCCTTGGCGCGCTCCAGTGGTCGCTTTAGTTCAACAGGGAGGGGGCGGTCTGCAGATATGGAAAAAGCGGAAGTGCTCGTTCACGGAGGTACACAAATTATCCTGCCCTCGACCGGAAGGGACGAATACGACATTGTCTTACCGCCCGGAACCCACATCACGCCACCTCAGGTACCTGCTACGGCCTTCCCCGAGGCTGTGTGCCTCCCGCCTGGCCCTTCCAGAGGGCGTTCTCGAGGCCCGGTCTTCACGCCTGGTCCTTACCACGGCCATATGCCACGGCCACTCGGTCACAACCCGGCCCCTCCCGCGCGGCAGGCACTGACATAAGTTGGCGCCCACTCGGTCATAACCCGGCTCCTCCCGCACGGCAGGCACTGACATAAGTTGGCGCCCTGCATGTCGCCGGCTGTGGCTGAATTCTCCCGCTCCGTCAGCCATCCTTTCAGGAGAGGCCAAACCTGCTCTGTGAGCGTTCCCGTCTGCTGCCGGGGCTGCCTGGATACCGGCTCGCTGATTGGGTCGCTAGTCGCGCCGATGATGAAGTTTCTTACATCGGCCCAGCAGGCGCACGTCAGCTTTTCCTCTCCCCGGGGCTCGCAGCCCTCACCGCGCAGGGCGCCACAAACCTCAGCTGCTGCCGAGCCCACCGCTTGGCAGCCGGGCCAGCCGGGCGGTGGTGGCCACACAGGCCCGCCGGCGCGCCCCCTTCCGTGGTATTCCGCACTGCCAGCAGTCAATCGCATTTCCCTACCCTCTCACCCCCCGGAAGCACCTTCGCAGGCAGACCCTGCCACGGCCGGCCCACTTGAAGGGCACCGGGAGGGCGCAGGACGAGGCGCGCCTACGGGCCGCGGAGGAGCTCAAGGAAGATGTCAAGGTGGTGCCGCCTGGTGAGTGTTGAGCGCGGCGCGCGCCCCTCCCCGCCCTGTCCTCCTTCCCTAAAAGGGCCCCCTTCAGGAACCCATGGGGGCTTGCTGCGATGGCGCGATGGAAGTGCTCCCCTTCGCAGCCCACTGGTTGGAGCTGCGCTGCCGAAAGCCAGGCTTTCCTGGTACCGCGGAAAGCGGGGAGACCGCGGTGTGCCTGAATGCTAGCGTAGGCGTCTGGCACACGGGCGATCCATGGTGACACGCTGCTGAGGCGCTCGATGGCGCAGGGGGCACGGCGACTGTCACCATGGTGAAGGGCTCGAGCATCAGGTGGGCTCTTCGGCTCGGCGCGCTCTGTGCCCATTCGCGCCCCCCTGGCCGGCTCATCCCCGCGCCACGTAAGCCTGACCAGGCTTGCCATGCAGCGTCTGCCTGACCGGGCAAATCGAACGAGTCTGGCCTGCTGAGCTGGAAACCCGGAGTCGGGCCTCGGGGGGGATCGGGTCGGGGCTGAGGCAGATTGCCCCTGGGAATGCGCGCGAAGATTGAGGCGCCCACCGGCTGCCAGTACTTCTTCTCCTCCGGGCAGAAGCAGCGTGTTACAGTGCCTGGGCGGACCAATATTACCTCCCCCACCACCGTCAAGGACTTCCCCGCCATGCTTCCCTCCAAATCCGTCTTGACTCTGCCCGTTCAAGACATCTCGGTGCGGCAACCCGGCTCTGTGGCGCGTGGCCCTCGACTCCCTCGAGGCGGCATCGCTGCTCCTTGCGTGGCTCGTAGGGCGGCATGCCTGGAGGCTGCGGGGACGGCTTTAGGTGCACTGTGCTGTGGCGGCCCTGCGGTGGCCGGGTATGCGCCTGCATTGTCCAGAGGGACGACTTAGAGGCTGCTGTGGGTAGCGTGGCAGTGGCGCACAGCCCGACCTCGCTGCGAGGCGCGTCTGCCATTGTGATGAATGATTGATGCTTCACTCCCGGAGGTGCATACGCCCCACGCAGCGAAGCGTTGTGAGTGAGTGAGCCGATGTGAGCGGCCGAGGATGGCACGCTGCAGAACATGTCATATCTCAAGAGCGAGGCATCCGAAACCTACACTTTGGACCGCACCTTCCACGTCATCCTCCCATGCTCGTCCATGGTGTATTTACCGAAAACGGGTGCGTTCCGCAGTTCTCGGGCGAGTCCCAGCCGTCGGATGGCCTGCACGCTTGCTCAATCCCGTGACTCATCTGCCCGCGCCACGGCAAGCGCCTGAGAGTGTGCAAACAGTCGAAGATTCCAGAAATAGTTCCAACTAAACCAGGAATAGTTCCAGGGTCTCGCGGGGCATGGCCCCAAGTGGTATCGCTGCCGTTGATGCAATACGGCACCTCCAGTGCTCGGTATCCGAACTGGCCTCGTGGTCCGCTTCATGTGCTGTGCTACACTGCTTGCTCCTTACTACCCCGTCTCCCCTCACCAGGGCACACCCGTTCTGAGCGCCCCATATTCAGATCCCATTCCCCCCATCAGGTTTCAGGTTTTAGGGTTTAGCGTTAATAGCCCCGTACCACCCTGTTTCCTCACCTGGTCACGCCACCCCTTAGCGGCCTATCCCATCGCATTCCTCCACCAGGCGAGGCCACTCCTCAATGCGCTCCACTCGCGCCGAGGGTGGGCTGCCGTTGAGCGTCCCATCTTCTCACCAGCTGTGCACTTATGCTACACATCTGGGCTTTTCTGTAGTAGAGCGCAGCTGAGGAAATGGTTGTATGCCACGTCGGGCGCAGGTGAGGATATGACCGTAACCATCCCGCACGGTGCAGCCGCCACCTCGCCCCAGGTCCGCTGCCCCGTCTCCACAGCGAATTCCCATTGGCGCACCCTCCTAGCCCCTGTGGCTGCAGTCCCCAGGCTCCTGCGTTGGGCGCATATCCGAGGTCGGATTTTATGCAGTATACTATGCAGTATCCGAGGTCGGATTTCCCAGAACTGAAGCAGACTGCAACTGGAGAGCACGAGCCGCGCCTCCTGCTCCATGGTGAAGTGATGCGATCAAGGTGCTGGAGTTCTTGAGTTCTGCGCATCAGCAGGTAGAGCTACTCAAGACAGCAACAGCTTTTTTTCAGCTGCACGTCTATGTGTCGAGCGAGAGCTCGGTTGGAGGCTCAGGGCCAGGGCGCCAGGTGTTTGCTCGGTTGGAGGCTCAGGCCCAGGCGCCAGGCGATTGCTCGGTTGGAGGCTCAGGGCCAGGGCTCCAGGCGATTGCTCGGTTGGAGGCTCAGGGCCAGGGCGCCAAGCGTTGTTTCCGGTTGGAGGCTCAGGGCCAGGCTCCAGGGCGATTGCTCGGTTGGAGGCTCAGGGCCAGGGCGCCAGAGCGATTGCTCGGTTGGAGGCTCAGGGCCAGGGCGCCAGGCGTTTGCTCGGTTGGAGGCTCAGGGCCAGGCGCCAGGCGTTTGCTCGGTTGGAGGCTCAGGCCCAGGGCGCCAGGCGATTGCTCGGTTGGAGGCTCAGGCCCAGGGCTCCAAGCGTTTGCTCGGTTGGAGGCTCAGGGCCAGGGCTCCAGGCGTATGCTCGGTTGGAGGCTCAGGGCCAGGGCGCCAGGCGTATGCTCAGACTATCTGAGGGTGCACTATTGGAGTGGTACCCTACATTGCTGCGCCGCGTGGGTACCTAGCTGCCTATGACGCCCGAGGCGCAAGGTGCTGGCATTGATACCGGGTTCGGGAGGAACTGTGAACAGGATAGGGGCACCGCTGATATTGGTGCGTGACCTCGAGAACCTCAGGCGCTGCTCAACTGAGCCGTCTCCCAGACTGTTGTTCGTGATGGCATGCCGCAGCGATGTGTGCTCCACACCGTCGCGTGGATCACTAGCACAGCAGCGCGTCATGCTCAAGGCGCGGTCATCGCATCGCGTGGATCACTAGCACAGCAGCGCGTCATGCTCAAGGCGCGGTCATCGCATCGCGTGGATCACTAGCACAGCAGCGCGTCATGCTCAAGGCGCGGTCATCGCATCGCATGGATCACTAGCACAGCAGCGCGTCATGCTCAAATCGCAGCAGCACGCGGCGTCATACATCGCGTGGATCACTAGCACAGCAGCGCGTCATGCTCAAGGCGCGGTCACGCATGCATGGATCACTAGCACAGCAGCGCAGTCATGCTCAAGAGCGCGGTCATCGCGTGGATCACTAGCACAGCAGCGCGTCATGCTCAAGGCGCGGTCATCGCATCGCATGGATCACTAGCACAGCAGCGCGCCATGCTCAAGGCGCGGTCATCGCATGGATCACTAGCACAGTCCCTAGGAGCACTTGCCGGAGGACTGGTTAGTTTCTTATTCTTTTCGCTTTGCAAGCACACACTTAGTCGGAAGGCGTCTTTCGCCCACCGCTGGGGAATGTCGGCGCGCCACGCGCACGTGCTGGCATGGCGCCGGCGCAGGCGTCATGCGTCGTGTCACCAGCTTGGCATGTGCGCGGTATGCCACAGGCGAGGGGAAGACCGTCACGGTGGACAACGGGGTCCCCCGCACCCTGACCTGCGCCCCTGGGACCACCGTCTCCTTGCCTTGGGGGCACAGCGCTCGGGCCGGTGCGTACACTTCCCAGCCCGCAGGCCAACCCATCACTTCCCAGCCCGCAGGCCAACCCATCACTTCCCAGCCCGCAGGCCAACCCATCACTTCTCAGCCCGCAGGCCAACCCATTACTTCCCAGCCCGGGCAGGCCCATCACTTCTCAGCCCGCAGGCCAATCCATCACTACCCAGCCCGCAGGCCAACCCATCACTTCCCAGCCCGCAGGCCAACCCATCACTTCCGATAATTATCCCCTCTCCCATCTCCCCTCTCGGCCACCTAGGGTTAAACTGTTTGAGGTTTATGTATCGGAGGGTGGGTGGCTGCGAGTGCAGAGGACGTGGCAAAGCAAATGCAGCTCGCCGGCCCGGCGTGCACCGCCACGGCTCTCGGTGCGGCTCCTCGCCACTGTCCGTCGATTCAGTCGGGGACTGTTTCAGATCTGCCGTGATCAGGCGCCGCTTGTGCGCACGCCCGCCATCCCCCCAATAGCCACCCCCTTCCTGCTCGTGGCAGGGCGTGCTAAATGGATGGAAGAGCTTTGTAGCGGGCTGCTGGAGAGACGGCGGATGCGCAGCCCCCAGCGACAACCTGCGTGTGTTGTGTAACTTTGCATCAGCGCGCTTGGGCGGCGCGCGTCGCCAGCTCAGCGCAGCGCGGACCCGTGGAGACTGGTGAGAAGGGAATGTGCTCGGCGGGGTGCAGGCGGGATGGAGCCGGCGCTTGTGGTCAACGCGTTCTCATCCGGCGTGCTGGAACTGGATTTCCGCCAGGAGATCCTGAGCCAATCACGACCTGAGGTGGTGCAGCAGGTGCGTGCCTGCGCGCTCCTCCCCGGAGCTCTGACAGCACCAAGGCTCCTGCTGGCAGGTCGCGGGACGCCCTCCGGGGGGCTTAGCGTGGCCACTGGCAGTGCGGTGGGCACACCCTGGACAGGATCTGGACAGGATCCAAGAACAAAGCAGTTCTGTAACGCACCTGGGCCAGGATCCGTATGGGGGCGCACCTGGGCCAGGATCCATATGGGGGCGCACCTGGGCCAGGATCCATATGGGGGCACACCTGGGCCAGGATCCATATGGGGGCGCACGGAAACGGTGGGAGATTTGCGCGGCTGCGTGTACCCTCCTGGCGTCTGCCTGTTGACTTGGTGTCTAACCAGTGCTGTGCTGTCCGCTGCCGCCTGCTCTTCTGGGTGGCGCCTTTGGAATTGCTCGGAGGCCCATGGAATGAGAGCTGTGCATAACCGAATGTGATCAGCTTCGCATGATTTGACCAACTGTGTAAAATATTCTGTCTGGTTAGAGGGTCTAATTGGACAGGCACACCTAAAGCATAACCAATACATAGGAGTACCATTGTGCGCGACTTGCGTCTCGGAACCGCTGTAGCAATAGTGTCTGGTTCTGTCACGCCGGGCCATAATATGCACGAGCATAAATACACGGAGCCGCAGCACCTCAAGCGAACCAGTGGAGCTGATAGTCTCCGTCAGGTTAAATATGAACTGTTTAAGCTGATGTTCCTATTTAACCAGTAGAGCTGATAGTCTCCCTCAGGTTAAATATGAACTGTTCAAGCTAGAATATACAAGGATATAGAACCAGGCACTATTGCTACAGCGGTTCCGAGACGCAGGTCGTGCACGATGTTACTCCTATGTATTGGTTATGCTTTAGGTGTGCCTGTCAAATTAGACCCTCTAACCAGACAGAATATTTTACACAGTTGGTCAAATCATGGGAAGCTGAGGCGTCATGTGGCTAAAAGTGTCTGGTGCCGTGGCAGCTGCCCAAGGTGCCCGCCCCCTGAGTGACTGCGGGCTTGAGGAGGCCCCGGGGGGGCGGCGGCACGCAGGTGATCAAACGGATGCCCGCCGTACAAGTGAACGAGCTGATGGACACAATGGACAGGTCAGTGACAGGCGCGTGGATGTCTATCATGCCGGTGAAGGACCAGGCGCTGATGTTCGCGGGGAAGGAGAACGCCCCCGTGGCGCTGGAGATCATGAACTGCGCGCAGCAGATCTCGCTCCTGAAGAACATGCTGGTACCCTGCCCACCCGCCTTCCCTGCCAGGCCCGCCCCCCTGTGCCCGCCCGGGTGCGCTAAGTTTTGGAATTCAGTGCAGGGTTATTTGCAAAAAGCGAGCGTAAACTTTCATTGTCAAAAGATATAGCAGATCGCAGCTTGAAACGCCACGAACTTTAGCGCCCAATCATTACTGATTGGGCAGTCTAAGTGAAAGTTCACTAAATAGAGTCTGACGTGCCACTGTCGAGTTCATAACGACTGCAGTGACACGTCTGCGATGGGCCGATGAACTATTACACACTGTGTCTTGCCGATGGTCATCATATGATCCAACGGCCACGATTAGTTCAGCAGATCTAGATCTAGATCTAAGGGTTTCATAGGGTTTCTTCAGGGTTCCTTCAGGGTTTGAGCATCCTGACTGCTGTGCAAGGCCTAGACAGTCATGCTTTACATCAAACTGATCAGCAGACACTGCAGATTCCAACACCCCTTCTAAAGGGTGACTGTCTAGTTATCCTACTGCCAGTTCTTGGGAATGGTGCCCCTTCAGTCAGCAATGCCCAGTTCTTGGGATGGTGCCCCTCCAGCTCCAGTTTATTGGGATGGTGCCCCCTTCAGTCTTCAGTTCCAGTGATATGGGGATGGTGCCCCTTCAGCTCCAGTTTATGGGGATGGTGCCCCTTCAATCTTCATTTGATCATCACGGGGTAGGTTGTCAAGATATCCACTCGTAGTCCAGGATAAAGCTCAGGATGTCCAGATAGTCCAACCTGACAAGCCTCGGGATCATCATCCTCATGCGAGTCGGAGCCCGAGTCCAGATCGGGGATGGAGTCATCAAAGTTGTCACCAAAGTGGTCACCATCATCATCCTCGGTGAACACCTTCATAGAGTCGAAGATGTGCTTGGTGGCGCCACAATCCAGAACAGCGCTCTTGTCCATAGTGGAGCGGGGCGCAACTCGCAGGTCAGGATCCACCACCCCCCCGGCCACCTTAGCACAGCGAGCAGTAGCATCAGTAGGCACCGCCAACACTCTGTCCAGCACTGAATAATTGTCGGAGAGGGCGAGTCCAGAGGATGGAGGGTCCACAAAGGCAGATTCACCAGATTGCCCTCCCTCACCGAGAGCAAATAAAGCCTTACCGGTGTCCTCCAGGCCAGGGTATAAGTCAGATTGCCCACTCTCACGGAGAGCAAATAAAGTCTCACCAGTATCAGAGTGCTTCTCCTCCTCGCCAGCAGTGTGGGATATAACAACCTCAGGCTCGCCCACCTCCGTCAGGACAGAGTAGTAATTGAGTACCGGGAACACAGAGGACTGGGACTCCACAGGTACAGAGCCCCGACCAGATATCCAGGGCTCGCACGGGGTCGAACTGGAAGGCAGCGACCCAGAGATGTTGAGATTACCAGCCCCAGCTGACCCTGAGCTCAGGGCAGATTGTGCACCGTCCAGTAATGATGACTCCACCAGTTCGGAGTCCTGATACGTCGATAGCTGGCCCAAGGCCGGGCAAAGGGTCAGCGAGCCAGAGATGCTAGAATTACCAGATTCCAATAGCCCAGAGCCGAAATAACTGGCATATATATCTTCACCGGTCTCGCTCAGACCAGGGTGTAAGTCAGATGGACCAGCCTCCCGAATGGCAAAAAGGACCTCACCAGCCTCTTCCAGTCCAGGATGAAGTTCAGATTGCCTAGCTGCAGCACCAAGGTGCTCACCAGGCTTCGGTAATTTACCATGCCTCTCGTAGTGCGCAACCTTCTTAAGAATTGCCGCCTTGGTAGAGGGGGAAGCCTTCTCGAAGAACGCCTCCTGCTTCTCGACGTTCTTGATGAAGCAGTCTGTAGAAGGGTGGCCACGTCTGTGACAGATAGAGCAAGGGACCTTGCCAGCAGCCTCAGATTCAGAATTGTCGCCGGTGTGGTTCACTGCGAGGGCAGCGCGCGTCACAGCAGCACGCGGGGCGAGTATGGTGTCGTAGTGAGATGTGACTTGGTCCGACAGCACACTCGCGGTCGGCAGGGTCTCAGACATGAATTTGGCCTTGAGGAGCATATAGTCGGGGTGCAGTCGCACAATAGCCATGGCAGAAAATATGGTCTCAACCGTCTCCATACACAGAGGCTTGCCAGAAGAGTAACGCGCGCATTCGCGGAGTACTCGCGTATACGCCGAAGAGTCTCCTTCGACTCCAAAAACGTTGGGAGAGGAGGGGCAAGTCTCGAGAGTTGATTCGGTAGCGACATCAGCTTATCCACTTGGGTGATGAAGTAGACGACGCTGGTGTTGCGTCGCAATTTGGATAGCTCAAGCCAAGCTCCGTGACCGTCAGAATGTTGTTCGTAGCTGCGAACGACAGCGTTTGCAGTGCCAGTGGTAACACGGCAGAGGAAGTCATAAAACAGTTGATTTGCTTCCTCAAGATAGAGTTCATCCCCCCTCACCATATGGAGCGGAGTAGATTCCGAAAGCAGTAGCGCAAGAGAAGGGTGGCGCAAAGAAGGCTTAATTCTCGCACAAAACTCGTCCCAAATCCCTTCCTGGTCAGTTTCCTTGCCAGAAAAGTACGAGTCCGCGGAAAGCCCCTTGGTCATATGAGAAAGACCTGGTAAAGGACGTCGCCCACCAGCGGGCGACGAATTGAGATGTTTGTCCTCAGGGACAGGAGTGGCGCTGAGAGCTGGGTGATTAAGGCTGCGCATATCGTAGAGCTGAGCACTCAAACCTTTCACCATATCCGTAAGCGCCGAGATTTGCTCCTGCTGACTACTCAGCGCAACATCTCGCAAAGACGACTCGCCAGAGTATGACACTTCATATTCTGGCGCGCCACCAGGAGGTGGCGGTGTCGCAGCTTGGCTATAGCTCTTACTCCCTTTGACCATAGTGAATTCTCTTACGCGCAGCGGAAAATTTGCGTGATAAACAAAAATGGATCCTCACTTACAATGTAAGTGGGCCCATAACCTTTTGGAATTCAGTGTAGGGTTATTTGCAAAAAGCGAGCGTAAACTTTCATTGTCAAAAGATATAGCAGTTCGCAGCTTGAAACGCCACGAACTTTAGCGCCCAATCATTACTGATTGGGCAGTCTAAGTGAAAGTTCACTAAATAGAGTCTGACGTGCCACTGTCGAGTTCATAACGACTGCAGTGACACGTCTGCGATGGGCCGATGAACTATTACACACTGTGTCTTGCCGATGGTCATTGTATGATCCAACGGCCACGATTAGTTCAGCAGATCTAGATCTAGATCTAAGGGTTTCATAGGGTTTCTTCAGGGTTCCTTCAGGGTTTGAGCATCCTGACTGCTGTGCAAGGCCTAGACAGTCATGCTTTACATCAAACTGATCAGCAGACACTGCAGATTCCAACACTTAGCGCCGCAGGCCGCAGTCCGCCGTGAGAGAGGGCGGCGCTAAGGGTGCCTCAACAGGCCATCCAGGGCGGGCACAGGCGGCGGGCACAGGGAGGCGGGCGCAGGGCAGAGCGGAGCGCAGCGGCAGAGACGGGCCTTCATCAAGATTCAGCTGCCGGCCACTGGATCGGGATGGGCGCGCGTCGATTTTGATCCGATGCTGTCAGTGGGCACACGATCTGTCCCTCGGGGCGGCGGCGGCGCCTGCGGGGCGTCTGAGGGCCGCGGAACTCGCTGAGCGCTGCAACCCGCGCCTCAGCACCGGCGCCCGAAGAGGATCGCCACGTGCCCTATCGTCGGTGGCAAAGGTATCCGAGGCTTCTTGCGGCGGTCCGTCAGTGTCCTTGGGAGAGCCCGCCCCCGTAAAGCCCGCTCCCAGCGCGGAGCATCCAGCCCTCTGAGGTGAATTTTGGTGCGATGATGGGAGATGACGCGGTGTGACGGAGGGCGATATGGGTGCGGTGAGCGCGATGACGCGATATGAGTGGTGTGACCCCTCCTCTCCCCTGGGCTCTGTGGGGCAGCCCAAGTGCAACGACCAGTTATCCAAGGCCACGCAGGAGTGTGCAGTGAACATGGTGGAGCTGAACAGCACGGCCGTCGGTATGTCCACCACCCGTCCCCAGGCTCGCCTGTGTATGTGGCATCAACCCGCGGCATGTCTGCCACGTGTTACCACGTGGACCGCATCGCACACCCACCCATGTGGCATGAAGCACTACACGTTCCCCCCTCCGATCACGGTCTCCTGCGCCCCTGTAGCTGGAGACCTTCTGGATCAAATCGAGCAGGCCCTGCATGAGGTGGGGAGCCGGGCAAGCAGGCCCTCTGCAGCAGACCTGCCTTCCGCACCAGGCAGGGTGCGCAGCGCCGACGTGGGCGCGCGCGCTGCGCCTATTGGACAGTTGTGCAGCCGTGGAGCGCGCTTCTCTGTTCCAAGGAGGCACCGAAACGCAATTTGAGCCACTTAACCGCTCGGGAGCGGAGCGTGAATCGTCCACCGCCGCGTGTCCGCGGCCAGGCACCGAGACCATGGCGGAATGAGGGCCTCCACAGTCCGAACAGAGGGAACACAGTCCGGCCTTGTGGCGAGCCGTGCACTCGATCGGGCTGTGCAGACCGCCGTTGTCGAGTCTTGGCACGGTGCAGGCACCTTGAGCCGCAGCGTAGCTTGAGGCGCTCGCAGTTCGATGCCCCCCCCGCTGCCCCAACGTCGTTCGGATGGCGCCTGTGAGCTCCCTGACGTCAGATTTGACCCCGGCGGGACCCTTGGCGGCCTTCTGCAGGGGCCCTAGTGCTTGCCGGTAGCCAATCAAGCCACGCCTCCACTGTGATGAACGCCATGTCGACGATTGACTTGGAAGTGGTGCGCACTCCCAGCTGGCGCCTCGCCAAGCACGCGGTTATTATTTATGCGCGTCGCCATCCCAATGCGCCCTCCGAGATGCAGCATCTCGGCAGCTTCTCCGCGAAGCCATTTACCTGCTCTTTCACCACACGATTTGCACACGCGTAAGCGGTCTGAGGGGGGTCTGAGGGGGGTCTGGAGAAGAGGTGATGCGATGTGGTGAGGTCCTGGTTTTGTGTCTGCGCGCGTCTTGTTGGGAGTCTGTCTGCCGGCCCTGAGTTGGTTGGATACTTACAATGGGGGGCTGGAGGGGCGAACGAGGGCGGCCAAGGTACAGGCGTGCCAACACTTGGAGGTGGGTTTCATAAGTGCCAGCCACATTCACCAACACTAAACCCCCCCTCCTTTTGTCCCGAACGCCTCAGGCCAGCCAGTATGCGTGGGCGTGATGTTGTGAAAGCTTTGCTGCACACGCCAGCGCGGTTGCCCACTCGTTGCTGAAGTAAGAGCATGCCTTGCCATGCCACAGGATTGGTGGCATGCCCAATTATGACATGGGGATGACAGCATGCAGAGGCATGCGAAAGTGTGGGAGCCGCAGCCACCATGCTCACGTTGAGCAGAGAGTGCTCAGGAGCGGCGGAGGCCTCGGGAACAGGCGCTGCTCGGACTGGCGGGTAACATGATCACGCTGAGCCGGAAGTATAAGAGCGAGGATATGGCCGCGGCGCGCCTCCTGCAGGCCCTGGTCCGCGCTCGGCCCTCACTGCTTCCGCACGCAAGCTGTATTTCCCCTCCCAATGATCGAGCGCATTCTCGACGCACTGCAGCAAAAGCTGCACAGGCACACGCAGAATCTGTATGTGTTACATGGCATATATAATTATGGCGAAATGGCGGAGTTGCTATCTGAAATCGACGCAAGTGACCGGGTCAGCAGTACACTTGCTGAGCCGTTTCTCAAGAGAATGTCCACGGCAACACCTTCGGAAAGCATGCTGCGATGCCTGCCCTTCGGCCGACCAGAGCTCGTGACTTTGCCAGAATTGTTTTCTCCCGGAGCTGTGGAATCTACTTTCGAGGGCAGCATGACGTATGCCAAGATCTTTTCTGTTCTTTCGGATGGAATCCTTTTGGACGGAAAGCAAGCTACGCGTTGGGGGATGAGGGTCACCCAACGCCTCCGTGCGCTCCATTGGCACAGGCACTACGCCATGGGGGTCTCGCCTGCTTCCCATGACGTGTGCGGCCGACGAGATCCCCGGAAGTTTGGGGGTTGGGGCTCTCAGCTGGGACGGTCATGCCGGGTGCAGGAGCTGGCGGACACGGACACAGAGGTGCGGGAAGAGGTTATGTCCGTGCTGGTCCACTTCGAGAAAGCTTACGGCATCCAGTGCACCGTCATGAGAAACGACCCCGACAATGAGACGAGTTTTAGTACGAAGTAAGCACCTCCGGCAGCTGGCCTAGCAAGGCCGCCTGTTTGCTGGCGCGCCACCGCATCGCGGCTCCTGTTCACTGCGAGATGCCAAACAGACTGCTTTCTGTCGGGTACCCCCCTGCAGTGCCTGCCCACTGGCGGCTGTCGCACTTCCCCTCGCCTGGGTGTCGCGAGCTGCCGCACTTCCCCTCGCCTGGGTGTCGCGAGCTGTCGCACTTCCCCTCGCCTGGGTGTCGCGAGCTGCCGCACTTCCCCTCGCCTGGGTGTCGCGAGCTGCCGCAGGGGCAGCAGCCCCTTGGCGGAAGTCCGGTGCATAGCTCGGCTTCGTGCAATGCGCCCTGCGGCGCAGGGCGGACGCAGCCGCTTGTAGAATGGCATGTGGAGGATCGGATGTTCATGACGCGTTTACACTATTGCGTGGGCAATCTATTCTCGATATTTGATGAAGAGATCATGGTTGTGTAATCGGCATTCGATTATCACATGCCGGTATCCTTGTTTCACGATCGTATTGTTGTCCCAGGCCGGGAGGGGTGGACGCTTTGGAGTGTTGGATGTCCGCCGAAAGAAACAAGTGTCCGCTCGTTGTGACTCGTGCAAAACTGAGATTCGAATCCGACGGTCCACGTCGCAGATTAAGTGGAACGCGGCGACGCAAGTGGACCGCAGTTGGATGACAAGGGGCATGGACGCCGATCTTCCAGGTTCTGGGCGTCCTAAACCTTGCAGATCGATGTCCGTGTCCCTTGTCATCCTGAGACCTGTCCGAATCCCGGCCACATTGACCAATCAGTGAGCTACAACTATGAAGAAGAAAAGTGAGGCCTGGACACTGTAAAATGGACACGGGCGCAGGCAGACCTCTGCAAGCGGCCTCAGAGAACTGGCCACGTGGCGAGAGTGCATCCCATCATGGAAGGCCTTGCGGCTCTCAGACCGCTCGATGGGGGTGGTGCTGGTTGGAGGGAAACCGCGGGCACAGATTCAGAGCAGACGCGCCATTGGCACCTGGCAGCAGTCCTGTACCCACCAACCCCGCATCCCCAGGTGCAAGTGGGGGGGCCACCAATCCGCAAGAGGTGAGCTGCGCTCCCTGCACAAGTCCTCGAGTCTCGCCTTGCACAGCACTTTGAGTCACCATTCACCAACGCCAGTGCATCTGACACCATTGGATCAGGCGCCGGCATTGATCCCTGCGGGTGCGGTCGCCCTTGTGCCCTGCTGTCCGGACGCCGCTGTCTCATCGTCAATGGCAGGCGAGAGCGGCGAGGGGCAAAGTGAAGCGCGCCGTCGGATAAACGGATGAACGGACGGACAGACATGTGCTTCCTCTTTTGCTCAGGATTGTGCAACGGGAGGGAGGGGGATGGCAGCCACCATCGACCCCGCCGCCGGGTGAAGAAGAAACAGGTTCAACCACGCCCCTTGGGCGAATGAGCCGGGTTGAAGGAATCACCCCAACCCATGAGTTCATCGACGACTCGATGGACAACAGCGAGTTTGCCGTGGAGCAGGAGGCGCAGGACAGAGTTGACGTGAGACGCCGCTCTCCCACCCTTTGATCCTTCACGGATGCCGTACACGTGTAAGCGAGAGAGGCGGTGGCAGCTGAGGGAGGCGTGTGGCGAGATTGTACCTCTGAGTATGATGCATGTAGTCTGTTTGTATTTTCCGCGGCCTCGGCCGGTAAAGCTCACTATGCGCTCTCACCATGCCTGCCACGTGACGTCCACTTGCGCGTCCGAAAAGTTCGATCTGCTCACATTTGACCGGCCATGAGGTATGTCTCCATATGCACGTCCATGCGAGTGACGCGAGGCCTCAAGCATGCGTGTGCGGGTGTCAGTACATGCAAGTGACGCGAGGCCTCACGCATCCGTGCGCGGGTGTCAGTACATCGCACAGCGGAAGGCGTGTGAAATACTCGTGTCCCTGAGACGTGCCGAGAGGCCGGGTTGCCATGCAACTCAGCATATTTTGCAACTTTAATAGATTTGGCTACCGCAAATCGTTTTCTTCAAAAATAGTTTTTGCTCTTGATTGGCCCCATGGACCCCTTTCAAACGTAAAGTATCCAAAAATTACGGAAAACCAACGAGTGCAGCTCGCCAGGATGACGCAGTTGCCTATGTAAACGCTAATAACGAAAAGTGTACTTCGAATGACTTACAGGAAGTATAATCATATGTTATATCACACATTTATATCACACATTTATATCATAGATTTGCCCGAAGTCAAGAAGTCAATCATGGAATGAATGCAAACTTTCACTGCAAATGGCCGAGGCAATGCGCATTCAAACCAAACCCTAAACCCCCAACAAAGTGTTTGTATGCCGTGTTCCACGTCAATGACTTCTCTGCATGGCCTGTCATGCGCCGTCACCAGAGCCAATGTCTTGCGCCGTCACCAGCGCCAATGTCATGCGCCGTCACCAGCGCCAATGTCATGCGCCGTCACCAGCGCCAATGCCATGCGCTGTCACCAGCGTCAATGTCATGCGCCGTCACCAGCGTCAATGTCATGCGCTGTCACCAGCGCCAATGCGAAGCGCTGTCACCATCGCCAATGTCATGCGCCGTCACCGGCGCCAATGTCATGTGCTGTTACCAGCGTCAATGTCATGCGCCGTCACCAGCGTCAATGTCATGCGCCGTCACCAGCGCCAATGTCATGCGCTGTCACCTGCGTCAATGCCATGCGCCGTCACCAGCGCCAATGTCATGCGCTGTCACCAGCGCCAATGTCATGCGCCATCACCAGCACCAATGGCATGCGCCGTCACCAGCGCCAATGTCATGCGCCATCACCAGCGTCAATGTCATGCGCCGTCACCAGCGCCAATGTCATGCGCCATCACCAGCGCCAATGGCATGCGCCGTCACCAGCGCTCAATGTCATGCGCCGTCACCAGCGCCAATGCGAAGCGCTGTCACCAGCGTCAATGTCATGCGCCGTCACCAGCGCCAATGTCATGCGCCGTCAACAGCATCAATGTCATGCGCCGTCACCAGCGCCAATGTCATGCGCTGTCACCAGCGCCAATGCCAAGCGCCATCACCAGCGCCAATGTCATGCGCCGTCACCAGCGCCAATGTCATGCGCTGTCACCAGCGCTAATGCCAAGCGCCATCACCAGCGCCAATGCCATGCACTGTCACCAGCGTCAATGCCATGCGCCGTCACCAGCGCCAATGTCATGCGCTGTCACCAGCGCCAATGCCAAGCGCCATCACCAGCGCCAATGTCATGCGCCGTCACCAGCGCCAATGCCATGCGCTGTCACCAGCGTCAATGCCATGCGCTGTCACCAGCGTCAATGCCATGCGCCATCACCAGCATCAATGTCATGCGCCGTCACTAGCGCCAATGACATGCGCTGTCACCAGCGCCAATGGCATGCGCCGTCACCAGCGTCAATGCCAAGCGCCATCACCAGCGCCAATGCCATGCGCTGCCACCAGCGTCAATGCCATGCGCTCGCACCAGCGGCAATGCCATGCACCGTCACCAGCGTCAATGCCATGCGCTGCCACCAGCGACAATGCCATGCGCTCTCAGCAGCCTCAATGCCATGCGCTCTCAGCAGCCTCAATGCCATGGGGCAATGCTAACATTTTAGATGTCCTCAGATGAATCGCCGACATTGTCATCATCGCCGGCATTTTCATCATCGCCAGCATTGTCATCATCGGGGGTTTGTCTGCCCCGACCTTGAGTCAATGAGACAGACGGGTTCTATGGGGGTCGCCGCGACAGATCCTGTACTCCACGGAGGACATCAAGTGGGGCGCCATGTCCAGCGCACGCAACACATCTGCTTCCAGGACAGGTGCGGCACGATCCAAACCGCTCATCAGTCCTGTACGAGGCTCTGGGACCATCCTGTCCGCCAATGAGCCGCCGATAAAGCATTCGCTCCATCTGCTACTGCAGCGCACCGTGGACAGAACATGCAGTCGCACGCTGAGGCGCGTGTCACAAGGGAGCCAGCAGTACTCTCCTCGGTGTGCCCACATTTTTCGCCGCCTTGGGGCCTCTGCAGCGCCGCGCTTTGACACCACTGGTTTCACTCCAGAGATCAATGTGGTCGCCCCGGGCACACCTGAAATCCGCAGGATTTGTCACTCAAATGGACGCTCGGCGGCTGCTCCACATACAGGTCCCCCTCTCAGCTACCCCCCCCCACCTTCTGCCACCGCCTTGGCCCTGGCATGCCCCGGAGCCCCCCGAGGACCTTATGCGCAGTTGCCGTGCAAGGCCAGCGCGCTGTTCCAGGCTGAGCTGTTACGGGCTTATAGGCGCGGCACCTGGCTGCCGTTGGACCAAGCCCAATCCGCCAATTAGGTCACACGCTGGCGCTTCAATCTACGAGAGCGCCGAAATCGGGAATTCTTCACAGCATGGCATCTTGACGAGCTGCATCGGCGCTGCTCTGCCGCGGCGACCTCAGCGCCCGGCGCGGATGCGTGTGGGCGGCGGTTCATGCAGGAGGAGGCGAAGGTGAAGAAGCAGATGGTGATGAGGGGCGCGATGCTGATGATCCCGGTGATCACGCCGGCCGGCAAGACATTCGCCTTCATATCCCACGTCATTCCGAGCTTAGCGTGCAAACACTTCTTTGGTAACGCCCTAAACTTTCCTTTGGTAACGCCCTGTGGCTTGGCTGCGCGTCGAGCAACAGACTCCCAGTCAGCAAGTCGCGGCCTGCACCATGGGTGCGCGCGCAGGCGAAGCCAGAGGCTGGGCGCACGGTGCTTAGGCCATCGGGTTTTCTACTTGCCAGGCGCTGGCCGGACCCCAGACGCGGCATTGTGCTGCGCTCAGAGCTAGCCGCATAATCGTGTTACTGCGCCCTCGAGCTGTGCCGGACCCTAGAGCCCTGAGAGCAGGCCGCTGGCGAACGGCGCCAGGAGCACGCCTGCAGCTCCCCCGAAGCGGCGGGAACCGGCTTGTGGGACACGCAGGTGGATTGCGGCCTCCCACAACCTTCAGCATCCCGAAGACAATCGAGTGCCTCATGCTGTTGTCCAAGGCACTGCTCTGCGGGATGGAGAAGGCTGCGATGTGCGTTACCTCCCCTCTGGTTGTGCCGCCACCCAGCGGTCCTCTTTTTGCCGATCCGGCGCCGGCGAAGTGAAGACGTTCATTTTAGTTTGCTGGTATTAATGACTGCGTTGTCATCGAAATTTAGATTCGGATCCGGACGCTTGCTGTTGTTTCCCCCGGCAATATCATTCCTCGGAGAAGTGTGCAATTTTCGACCACCGATTTTCCCCCCCTCGCGATTTAGGCTGCGCGTCTGAAAGTTTGCATCTCCGTGGCCGCGCATGATCGATTGATGTAAATATGTGCAAGGCGTTCAGAACGACTCAGACATGATCAATTGATGTAAATATGTGCAAGGCCGTTCAGAACGACTCAGGCGTGATCGATTGATGTAAATATCAAGGCGATTTTCAGCACGCACATGATCGATTGATGTAAATATGTGCAAGGCGTTCAGAGACGACTCAGACATGATCGATTGATGTAAATATGTGCAAGGCATTCGTAACGACTCGAGATATGATCGATCGATGTAAATATGTGCAAGGCGTTCAGAACGACTCAGATATGATCGATTGATGTAAATATGTGCAAGGCGTTCAGAACGACTCGATATGATCGACGATGTAAATATGTGCAAGGCGTTCAACGACTCGATGACCATTGATGTAAATATGTGCAAGACGTTCGAACGACTCAGATATGATCGATCGATAATATAGTGCAAGGCGTTCAGAACGACTCAGACATGATCGATTGATGTAAATATGTGCAAGGCGTTCAGAACGACTCATGATCATATGATCGATTGATGTAAATATGTGCAAGGCGTTCAGAACGACTCAGATATGATCGATCGATGTAAATATGTGCAAGGCGTTCAGAACGACTCAGACATGATCGATTGATGTAAATATGTGCAAGGCCGTTCAGAACGACTCGGACATGATCGATTGATGTAAACATGTGCAAGGCGTTCAGAACGACTCAGATATGATCGATCGAGTTTCCTTAGGCTTTCCCATCGATCGAAATGCAACCGAAGGGTTTTTGGTAATTTCTATGAGAAAATTCTTTCTGGTACTCAGTCCGTGAAGCGCTGTCCCATCAGTGAACGTAAATGCGTGCTCTCGAAATAAAAAGGCACATTTGATTCGAGAATCTAACCAGTTGATGCACTCGCGAAGCCAAGGCATGGAAACGCAGCCAGTGTGGAGGCGCGTGGGGCCCTGCGGAGGCATGGGGCATGGGGGCTCCTTAGCAAGGGCGATGCGGTGGTTACTGGAATTTGACAGTGGGCAACAGCAAAAGCGAGCGTAAACTCTCGTTGACAAATGAATAAATGCAGTTTGCAGGACGAAACGCCGCGAACTGCCATGCCCAATCATTACTACTGATTGGGCAAACTATGTGAGAGTTCACGAAGTTCTGACCTACGTGTCACTGCCAGTTCATACCGACTGCAGTGACACCTCTAGGCACCGGCCCATGTTAACAAAGTGGTAACACACTTTGATCCAACGGCCACGACTAGTTCTGCAAATCTACAGATCTAGATCCAAGGGTTTCTTAGGGTTTGAGCGTCCTGACTGCTGTACAAGGCCTAGACAGTTATACTTTACACCAAACTATTCAGCAGGCATTGCAGATTCCAACAGTGGTGGGGCCCGGTGATGAAGGAAATCGATTGCTCTTGCCGTGCCTGTACAGGACGGCGGCCAATCAAGCGACAGCGCCCATGCCCGACAACGAGCACGACAAGGGCAGGTATGTGGTGCTCCGCTCATGGATCCATGCCGGGTCTTCGTGGAAGGCCAGTAGGAGTGCATACTGAGCAGCTATCGAATCGGCAATACATACGCCGATAAATCTGCGATGAGAAGCCTTAGTGTCAGAACCCCTCACACAAGTTGTCAGCCGCGGAAAGCCCGCTATCGATGGCATTTCCTCTTCGGCATCCCCGTCATCACTTCCTCACGTAAGCGCGTTCCGGAGGCTGCCGCAGGGAGGAGCTGATGCGGCTGCTGACTAACCTGAACAAGATGAAGGCGGACTTGTATAAGAATATGCTGAAGAACAGAGAGAAGATCCAGTCCCACCTGCACGAGATCAAGGTAGGCTAGGCAGAGCTCGCACTGCAATGGAGGGTGCCCATCCGGAGCATCGCTCGTGAGCGTCAGCATGCACAGCAGGTGAAGCTGGGAGCAGAGGCTTTTGTACACGGGGAGATGCATGCGCGTCCGAGTGGCGATGAGACTGAAGCCCGGTGGCAGTCCCCTCATGCCACGCTGCCACCCACAAGGTTACAGGTCAAGCACCGATCTGCATGCCCGCGAGTGCGGCGCTGCTGGAATTGCTTCACACAGATCCTGGGTGTCCAACCCAGATGGCTGCACCGGCAGTGAGAGGAGCGCTTCGGTGCCCGGCTTTCGTGCGGGAGCCTTTAAGCGAGAAAAGCGGGTGCGGATGTCCAGAACTATTCAAAGCCGCCCGAAGTGATGGTGCGGGTGATGACCACCCTGTACGTGCTGATGAAGAATAATGATGTGAAGGCACGCCCCATGCCCCACCATATCTTGGGATGCGCACAGGTGCCAACAGCCGATGGGCCCGTTGGCAAATCCGTTATCCCAACATGCATCGTAGCATACACCAATCAGTGCGAGATGCAACTTGCCCTTCACTCCAGCTGGTCACCTGTGTCACACTGCACGGGCCTACCGGGTCCGTTGATGGGTATCTGCTGGGGCGGCGAGCCGAAGCTACAGGATTTTGTCCCTTATCTTGGGCAAGAGTTGTACAACTTCCCGAAGGATGAAAAAGACCTCATGAAGCTGTGGAAATTCGTACGAGGGAACATCCAGCTGAGCCAACGGCACCCCAACAACATTTTGAGAATGTTGTATCAGGTAATAATCAACATGAGCATGGCAGTAGGGCACATGGAGAGTGTGTGTTTCCAATATGATTAACCGGGCAGGGTTGTGCGCCTCCTCAGTCCATTTCACCATGCATCGGTGTTCAATATATTTGATGACGTGGAGATGACGTAGCCACGTGGCATAGAGCGCTTCGGATGAATGCACTTTGTACATCAAGATATTCTCTCCCACCGACGGCATCAACAATTGGGACTTTTACACTCCCAGATATTCACTTGATTCGTTTGATAAACGTGCTTAACTGTTTGGTGATAGGCAACGAAGGAGAGGGCGCTTGGTGACAGCGGCAATCAGCTGAAGAAGGTGACAGCTTACTTATGATCATCTCGGGCCCTGTCGGTTCAAACGAGTTGGAATTACTGCGGCATACTTTGTCCTGATCTTTGCGGATGTCTGTTAGACTGGCACTCTCTGAGCTCTCCGCTGGAGCATTATATGCGCAGGCATGACATGGTGCTACACGTGTAGTTGTATGCCAATTTCAAGTTGGATGATTAATCCCTTTGTTCATATTTAAGCGGTGAACTTTTCAGGCTCAAATCAAAGCCGTCGAAAAGCTGATGGACACGGTGGATGATGAGAAAATTGCCAAGGCGAGCTCCGTCGGATCGATGATCTCTGAGTTCATCAAACTGGGCATCAAACAGGTTCCCCTCTTCTTCCACCGAACTGAAAACTGTTCTTCTGCCGAGTCAAAGTTGAAGTGATGAAATGCATGTTCACAACAAAGTATTTTGCGAGGTCAAGCCAGATTTTCCTGCCTCATTGCTTTGCCCCAGCTGTGAGTCTCTGTGGCGCATACAGGTGTGGCACTGCTCCCTTGCTTGGTCCACTGAGTCATTTCAGTGTTGAGTGTATTCTCACCACGAAGTGTTGTTGTGTGGCTGCCAATTGTTGCTTTGGCAAGGCGCAAGTTGAGCTGAAGCTGATGGCAATGGAGGCCGACGACATTCAGCACAAGCGGCGCGTAAGAGCAAAGGAAGAGTGGAACAAGCTGAGCTCTGCTCTGTTCGGTGCTGGAAATTTGAGCAAGCTAAAGAAAAGGCTGGCCGGAAAGAAAATAACAGCATCAGCAAAATAAACGTCGGGCACAAAATATCTGGCTTCCCTGTTGTGTTGCCATTTGAAATTGAATTGTAAATGGAGGGGTAAAACACAGCACGAAGCCTATTAGAATATGTTATATGCCACCATACATGATAATCCTGGCTTTCGTTAGGAGATGCGCGAAGCCTTCAACACACGTATGCCAACACTCACCCACCACGCATGATTGCACTGATAATGACACTTGCACTCCTGCACTCTCGCACACCCACACCCACAGTACGCATATCTTTCAGATTTTTCCATGGGTATCATCCTGTCTCTCGCTGGTATCACGTTTGTGAATTGTTCATGCGCCACGGGCATGAGTGGCGTTGCCCCTTTGCGCATTTTGATCGTACGATTTTCTTGCATCCATCTTCTCAGACCTTGCCACCACTTATTTTTGACGGCCTACTCACTCCGTGACGATCATATACTGCGAAGCACATTTGGCTATTACAGCTAATGATGTTATTTGTGTGCGTGGTTCCGGCTCAACGAGAAGTGATAATCGCGGCTGACACGGCGACGTGCCATCGCATGCTTGCAGGCGTATGCCTTGCAATTATTGGTTGGTTCGTACTGATGACAATCGCTATCGACATGTCTGCATCCATTGTACACCGCACGTCAAGAGAGAGATTCTGCCATGATGGAATTGCCCGGGCTCAAGCAGCATTTGATCCTAATCGTCAAACAGCACATCCGGGTCGTCACTGCATAGGTACTGGGATCGATCGTCGGTCTCGCAAAAATCAGATATGGCTTCATCGCGCAAGGTCCTTACGCATAGAGTCCGCATACCGTACTCCTTACCAGCGCCCATTCCCCATGCGAGCGCTCAATGGCAACCTCGCCGTCTAGGAAACACGGCGCGACCATTTTCCCTGCCATGCTGGCAGAAATAGGGCCCAGTGAATGCACATTTACCTCTGACCCGTTACCGTCAGTCATGCGCATCGTCCTCCATACTGGGACAGCCATCACGCAGTGGTAAGACACCGCTTACAGTTACATCTCTATCCACCTGGAATGAGCATGAATTATGCCCGCGCAAGATTGCGTCCAACCTCGCCACCAACAGTCCTTCTGCGGTACGAAGTAGCTACAACCCTAACATTGTCATCAACGCATTAGTTGAAATTGCACTATTAGAGTAAGAAGTTATTGTTAATGTATTTGAAAGGTGCATATGGCTAAAATTTACACATTTCCTAATAACAATTATTCGCGTGTTGGACATGCCCCTTGAATCCTAGTTGGAATTCTTGGCGCTTGGCGCCAGCCAGGCTGCGCTCGTGCAAAATATTCAAACCGGGTACGATTGGCGTAGGACTCGTACTTTCGGAAAGGGGGTCAAAAAGGCGAATGCTCGTCGCGATACACGCGTGGTCCAGTCGAGTATACAGTACTCCTGTATTGTATACAGTAGAACTATCGTTATGAGGATCAGGCTGGGACGACAGGCCGAGGACTGGCTCAGGGCACTGTTAACTCTGCCAAGAATGGCAGCCCAATTTTAAAGCGTTATGTATGGGACTTGCTACGAGTTTCTGCCGATGACTTCAAAATTGAAAATATTCATCGGGTCTTTCCAAGATCCAACGCCATCGTCACAATCATTTCCATGAGTCGTGCTACGAGCTGCATTCATCGAGGCTGGGAGGAGGTTGGGACGAACAGGTCATCGAAGGGTGGTTGGGACGACCCGCCCGCCCACGACGTCAATATCGACTCGCTGTCCGATGCGAGGAACACACACTCACAAATGACACTGAGTTTGCCTAACGCTGAATAAAATCGCAAACAGTCCCAGTCATCTCCTTCATATTTGACGGCGGCGCACGGCTATTTAGCAGTGTAAACCATTTGCGTTATTTTATTCTTGTTTTTGGCGGGGTTTGTGTGTTGCTTGCCCGTGTAGTGTTTTTGTCATTTTTTTCTAGTTCAGGCTCCAGCCTCATGTCGTCGGGCGCATGTCAGGGGTGCCCGACAACTCAGCACACCGCAGCGCGCCCGCATAGAGCTGTACAGATTGAGAAGTTTGGTGGCTGGCTATCTCAGCTCCCGCTGTCCATGAAAGTCACATGAGGGCGAAGTCCGAACGGAATTACTTTCCTCAGTCCGATCCCGACGCTTTGGCTGACTGAGCGCTGTGTCATATTTGCAGGAATCAGCCGCGTCTTAGTTGGCCTTTTCAGCCGCTTTTTAGCATGACCTGCCTTCAGTCGTGCAGATGAGGCGTGAATCTTGAATTGGTTCAGCATACTCGTCTTGGGCGGTTAGATCCTCGACGCTGTGACTGAGTCCACGCTTGTTAGGGATCATCCGCAGGGATCCGCTGCGCCTACCAAGGCACCTAATCGGTTGTGCCGATATTTCGATATATCGATATATCGGGAATATCGGTATCGATCGATATGGTTTTGCACACATATCGGAAACATCAGTATCGATCGATACGGTCGTGAGGAATATCGATATCAATCGATCATAAGGTGACATCTATCAGTATCGATCAATCACCAGTTTGTTACATATCGGAATCGATCGATACCGATCGTGGGATTAGCATATCAGAATGCATCGATATATCGATATATCGAAAATCGATCCTGCAACGTAATGTTCTAGGGTGATGATTGGAGACTATTTTGGATCCAAAGTATCTTTCATCGAGCGATCGTTCAAGCTCTGATCCGAGGATTTTCATTGCGGTTGGCGGTGTGCCCAAAAATTGGATGGGGGTGAAGGTGAGGCCTCAAAACCACCTCCTGCTCAATCTGAGTCAGAGGAGATGGATGAATTGAGGAAACACGTTGCCTTCCCGCCTGATGCCAAGCCATATGTAGATCATATGGTGTGGTGGAAGGCTCACCTTTCTGAGCTTCCCATCAACCTGGCTCGCATGGCACGTCAGTGCCTAGTTGTTCCTGCTTCCACGGCAGGTATCGAGCGGGCTTGCTCGACTGTGAGCAGCATGCACGGTGACTTACGCAAGAGTTTGCAGGAAGGCACGATCCAGCACACACTTATGGCAACAATGTAATATGGCTACTACCCAAATTCATAGTCCTACCACAAGGACCACCGTACAATGCTTATTATGAACCCATGGTATACTCAAAATGGTCAACCTACTGTTTGCCTATGTTATTTATGTGTCAAATCAATTTCCTAAATGATAGCAGTGTTTAGTTGGGCGCTTTTAATCGTGTGCATGTCGGAGGGTGTTTTTGCTAAAATCGTCAAAAAGTCGGTGGTCCTACCACAAGAACCACCGTGTCCGAGGCATGTGTAACCTTCTAGATCAAATCGGATGGGGCTAGGAAGTTATATCGTGCAAGTTTATGACCGGAATGAAAGTTTAATGCCATGTGTGGACTATGGGGGCATGCGCACAACACCTCAACGCTCACACGGATGCACAAGTAAGACTTTCCTAGGAAAACTGCATTTTCCACTCCTAAAAAATCAGGGTTGCCCATCTAAAATGGTGCATAACTAGTATCATGATATGCTTCATATGGTCAACATTGAGCTTTTGGAAAATCAGTTTATCCCTAACCCTAAAACCCTAAAAGATAATATTAATTGGGCCCATTCCGGATAACACATAGCACCTATTACCAAGTTATTCATATTATGTAAGAGCACAAAAAACATTTTCTACCGCGCTTGGATCAAGAATGTTTTCCCGGGTGTAGGGTAACGATGAAGCCATTTTGAGAGTATATATGATACAGTAAGTACTCAGTAACAAGAAAACCCGCCAATAAGAAAGTAGCCAGCTTTGTTAGGGGGGTACCCGATTTGGTGAAGATTATTAGGCTTGTTTGAGCTATGAAATATGGGGGCGATAAGAAATATGGCCGCTGGTGCCGTATTTCTTATCGGCGCGCCGCAGGCGGATTTTTAAAAAATGTCGCATTTTCACGGGTTTATCACTGAAAATTTAAGAAAATTGCTGGCTGATTGAAACAAAATGACCCACTATTCTTAGCGATTTTCATAGGACGCTGGCGCTGGAGGGGGGGGGTACCCAAGTTGGCGAATATTGCTGGCTGGCCCCAAATCTCCGGTTTTCTTAACACTGGGTATTTACTGTAATTCCACCTCGTATTTACGGCACGCCGCAGCGCTTGGAGAACATTTTCTTACGGATTTAACGTTGGACTGGTTTACGTTTTCTGGTTGGATCCCACACCGTTGCGTATCGGCCGCCTACTCCACACGACTTCTCGGAATTATTTGATCTCTCACGGCTGCTGTATCGGCGACCCGCACGTTTCTTGGCCGCCCACGACTGCCACATCTCTCACGTTTCATTGCCTCACTTCGCCCCTTCAGTCATTTTCATCATGCTTGCTTCCACTCGAGCCACCGCTAGCATGGCGAATCGCCGACGGGCATTATCTACGATTTTTGATTTAGAGGCTGCGAGACACGCGAACACTCCAGCCACGCCGCCGGCAGCACAGCCGGCTGCCAATTCAGCGGGGGCTACGTTCCTGGCCTCGGTGCGTACCCTTCAGAGGGAGCACTTCGACATGAAAGTGTCCAAGTCCGTTCGTCAGAAGTTGTTCGAGGACAAGAACGGGCGATTTTCCGGGACTGAGTGGCTACTATCCTTAATCCAGATCCTCCCACAAGGATCTATGCTCATTTATCGCAACAAGATGCGAACCAGGCAACCAGCATTAAAACATATGCGAACGTTTGCAGGAAGGTCACAATAATCGCATTTCATGACGAGTTTGCCTTGAGGCATTCAGGTAGCTTTTGGGCTGAGCGTGGTCAGTTGTTAGTTGTTAGTGTCAAGCTGGGGTGGCACGATGGTGAGCGTAAGCAGCAAATGAAGGCTAAGTAAGAGGTATTGAGCTTTTATACCTGCTCAACTAAGGCAATCGCAACTGATACAGTACTCGTCGAAAGGTGTCGTTTCGTCATTCTGGTACCAACAGACCAATAGGCGTACAACGTCGACTGGAATAACCATTAATCGCGGAGTCATCCACGCTTCACCCCATGCATATTCAGCGCGATCGGGATAGCGTTTCGGCTCTACCAATTCAAAAAACAGATAAAACCGAGTTCGTCGGGTAAAGCGCCACATAGCCCATATCACATCATGCCTGTGAGGCATCGGCGGGCGGCGGACAGGGCGGTTTGCCATCGTTGTCAAAGTCCACTGGTGCAAATTGCATTCGGGGCATGGCCGGTGCACCATCTCATGGCGATGAATGGCATCTATATCGATACTGGCACGATTCCGATGCACACCAAACCTTAACACTGAAGGCATCACGAGTTTGCAGAGGCGCGTCGCTCACTCTCTGGTAGGAGGTGGCAGGGGTGGCACGATGGTGAGCGAAAGCAACAAATGAAGGCTAAGTAAGATGAATTGAGCTTTTATACCTTAGTCGGAGTCGGAGCCGGACAGCAACTGTGGGACTTCGGTATCCTGCCAGAACTCGCAATCCGCGCCAATCTGGGGCCAACATTTGTCCGCGCCAATCTTATCTTGGCCAATCTTGTGATGGTTGGTTTCATCCTATTGGTTTGCGGCATTCACCTTGAGAGGCCCAAGCCCTCCTTGGCAATATTTAAATCGCTTGAGGCCTTTAGGAGGATCATTTTCCATTCCTTCCTGGAAGACACACCGCTTCATCTTTGCATTATCAAGAATGGCGGATACCCATTACGTCCTGTTTGGGATTGTTCTTCCTTACATTCGGGAAATGCGTCAATTGCGTGAGGAATACTTTGTGCAGGCATGGGTCGAAGAACGTTTCTTGTGGGCGTTGGAAGAACAAGTTTTGACGTTTTCGGGCATGTTTGGTTGGTGATGTTTGGATGCCTGTAACTTTGGCTCACTATTTCTATGAATTACGTGATCTGCTCGAAGTCGATTGGGGGGATGTTCGTGATTGGGGAAATTTCTTGCAGATATTCCCTACCTCCAACTTTGAAGCCCCATATTACGATGATGAATGAAGGGTTCCATTGGCAAGGACCTGGCATGTCAAACAACTTCAGATTCCGGCTAGACTACATCGATTTCGACGACTTCGAAAAACGGTGGCTTCGTGAATATCATTGGGCCTGGTACAACGGCTTTTACAACGAGCATGCAGATCCTCAATGGATCTACCCGTCGCGGTACGACTTGTCTATGAGGCCTGCCTGCAGTCGATGCCGACGCATTGATATGGATCTTACCCGTATTGGCGACGAGTACATCTGCACTGACCTTGTCGACTGTCGGCGGATGACTCGTCTTGATTTGAATTGATGGTCGAATCTCAATCGGTGGCTTTAGCCACCACCCATCTATTCTAGAAAACAATTCTTCTCGATGCGGGCAACAAAAATATCATAAGTCACGTGTATGGTACAAGCAATGGTATAAGAACCCCGATCTTCACATTTTTTATAATCATTGTATGTTACATTATTACACAGTGGTTGTTACATTCCATGTGTATTCTATTCAATCGTGCATTATGACTAATCGTGGCTAATCGTGCAGGGATCCCGCCGACGGATCCGAATCGGTTGAGTCGTCCAAATGATGGCCCCAGGGACGACCTTTTTCGTCCTTCATGTCAAAGACCTTGACCGGATGAAGCCCATATTTGGGGTGAATCAACCGCCTCCAGGGAGCGTCATAGTCTGGTAGAAGGAACATCGCCGAGGTGTTTTCCGGATCGGCGCGCCACTCAGCAAGGAAATGCCGAAGAATTCTTTCTATCAAGTCCGAATCCTTCATGTAAGGGGGGTTATACCAAACGTGTTTCCCGCGCCACTTTTCCTCCAAGCAGTCGGTCCAATAGGTGTCAACCTGCCGGTTAACGCCCATGGAGTCGCAACACGCGTCAACGTCAAACATCCCGTACTGGGCCGCTATCTCCTCAAAGCGCTCCCTGATCAGCTTCCAGTCCTGGCGATCTACGACCTGGTCGTAGTGGGAGCTTACCTTCTGGGGGCTTAACGGGCTCAGGTGCCTCTCCGGCTGCCTTCGGATGACTCTGGGTCTCAGGATGGGGGAACTCGTCGGTCCCCGGTGCTCCTCTTGCTGTCTCCGGGTGACTCTGGACTTCTGCTGCGGCCTGTTCCCTAGCTCGGTCTGCTCTGGTCATGACTGCTAGCGATTCGGCATCCCTTAAGGACTTCTCGCCTACTGCTAGGGTGGCAGCTGCGTCCAGCCAGAGGGCCGGCGTCTCTACCCACGTGAGCCCATTCAGATGGGTGAGCTCACCAATGACCGGTGCCGGACTGGTGGGAGGGAAGGACTCGTCCTCGGAATCACTATACTCGAAGGTGGCGCCTAAGACAGATGTAGGAGCCTCGTCCTCTTCGAATCTCTTGCCTTTCGGCTCAGAGTACCTGGGTCCATCTGTGGCGCGATCCACTGTCCCGAGGACAGAGGTAGGATCCTCGTCCTCTTCGGACCCCTTGCCTTTCGGCTCGGAGTCTCTGGGCCCATCCGTGGCGCGATCCACTATCCCTTTTTCCTTCAAACCTTCCCTGGCTGACATTTCCTGATAGTCTGGTCGCCGGGACTGCGCATCCGGTACTACCAAACAGCGCCCTGGCACGTGCTCCATCTGATGGACTCCTACCTCTACCAAGTCCTCGTACCAGCGAGCCTGACGTCGGCTGAGCTCCCTAGCTGGGGCGAAGAGCCACCGGAGGGGTTTATGGTCTCCCGTGAGCTTAAATGATGTAAAAATCAGATAATGTCTCCAGGTGACCGTGGTACAATGATGGATGGCACAAAGCTCTCGTTCCCCAGCGTGATAGTTCTGCTCTGCACTGGAGAACTGCCGGCTTTCAAAGGCCAAGGGCTGCAAGCCTCGTCCCTGATCCTGCATGAGTAGACCCCCTAGTGCTACTCCACTGGCATCTGTCTGTACGAAGAAGGGTCTGGAACCGTCTGCTGCGCCCTTTTGATCGGGTAGGGCCAAGGCTGGGGAGGAGATCAAAGCAGTTTTCAGCTGTTTAAATGCTGCTTTTTCATTCTCGCCCCAGGTCCATTCCACGCCGGATTTGGTGAGGCGGGTCAGCGGGTACGCGATATCTGCGAAGTTCTGGATGTACCTTCGGTAGAAGCCACACATGCCCAGGAACTGTCGCACGTGTGTGACAGTTTCTAGGTCTGGCCAGTCGCGTACCGACGCAACCTTATCCTGCTGTGGGCGGCATCCATCCCGATCCACCACATGCCCTAGGAACCGGACTGCTCGTTTGCACAGTTTGACTTTCGACTTTTTAAGATAGACGGAATTCTTTCGACACGCCTCCAAGACCTGGCGGAGGTGGTCGAGATGTACCTCATGGGCGCTCTTACCCGGAACCTCAGCTGAGAAAATCATGATGTCATCTACAAATACCCTGCAAAAGGGTAGGTGCCCGAGATACTGGGTCATCATCCTTTGCCAGGTGCTTGGGGAGTTTGACAATCCCATTGGCATGACCAACCACTCGTACGCTCCAAACTGCGTAGTCATTGCGGTTTTCTCCACGTCATCCGCTCCCATAGGGACCTGCCAAAATCCCCAAAGGGCATCCATCGTAGAGAAGACGGTAGCCCCTTGTAGGTCATCTAAGAGACTCTGCACATCCGGGAGGGGGTACTTATCCTTGATCGTGATCTCATTGATCTGTCTGTAGTCAATGACTAGACGCAACTCCTTGGGATTACTTGGCTTGGGGACCATCAGCACGGGACAACCCCACGGAGAGGCCGAGGGTCGTATGTACCCTTTGGCTAAGAGTTCATCTAGCTGTTGCCGGAGTTGCCGCAACTCCTCCTGCGACAACTTGTATCCTCGCCGGTGCAAGGGGTTCCCATTCCAATCTGGCCTGAGCCGGATGCCGGCCTTGTATTCCCTTGACTGGACCGATTCTGGCAGCTCTGTGCAAATGACATCTGCGAACTCCTTTTCCAGGTCCCTAAGCTGCTGCCAGATTTCCGGCGACACCGTCTCGTCCATCTCGTCCTCCGGCGGTTCCGGGGAGGCCTGAGCGGTCTGTGGAGCTGGCGGCGGGGTAGTGACTGGCGGGACGACCGGTACTGGCTGGTCTGTGGTCCGTGGAGCTGGCGGCGGGGTGGTGCTTGACGCGACGACTGGGGCCAACTGGTCTGTGGTTCGCGGAGCTGGCGGCGGGGTAGGCCTCCTCGGCCTCCTCCTCGGCCTCCTCGGCCTCCTCCGATACAGCTGCCTTGCCCTTTTTCCTCTTCTTTTTCTCGGCTTCGTCGCCCCCATCCGCTTTCCTCTTGGCCTTGACGAGCATCTCCTTTGCCACCTTTTTGCGGGACTCCTTGGCGGCGTGGCTGGCAGTACTTCGTTCGGAAGCTTCCTTGGCGCTCTGCACCTTCATACCAGCAAATACCTTAGAGGCATTTTTGCTGAGCTTGACGTTACTGACTGGCATCCTGCATACGTAGACACACCACACCTCAACACAGTACACAGAGTATACTGGGGCGGGGTTGGGGCGACACGTGGGACCATACAGGACATACGGGGGCGGGGTGCGGGCAGAACACCGGACCGTGCGGGACCCAGGTTTACAGAGGTGGGGGCAAAACGTGCGAACTGAAGGGTTACTTACCACACCAGGATGCCTGCCTCCATTATCGACTTGCCGTCGTGCTGGAGTTCTGTTTTGTTTATTTTTTTTCTGAGTTGGAGGAAAGAGCGAGCAACTTCGTGATGGATTGCTCGTGCATCGCAAGGATGCGGTCGTGATGGTCCCCGGGCTCGCCCTTCTCGTCGTGGGGGGAAGGTTTTACTCCGAACTTGAGCAAAACCTCCACGACGTCCTTGGGGATATTGCCCCCCTTGGCAATATTCACACTGCTCCCCCCGGGGACCCCCTCCACCACCCCGTAACACAACTCGAACCGATCGTTGTCGTAGTCGAGGAGTGAGGAGGCGAACTCCTCGGGGAAGGGGGTAACGGATTTGGAGCGGATGCGGTGCACGGCGACGAATGACCCGAGCACCAGTGTGGAGTCATCCGCCTGCGACCCAGCCCCAAACCAATAGCAGTCAGCGACATCGTACCCACACTCACACACTGCAGTTCAGCTGGAGCGGCCCTACCACACTGTGGGTCGGTCCAGCGTGGGTTCGGTACGAGGGCTAAACGTGGCCCCTGTACCGTCCCTCTTAAAACAAAGGGGTCCAGGGTAAAAAACATAACAGGTATGTTTGCTTACCAGTGGCCACACGAACGAACTCTTTTTCTCCTTGCCCTGCTTCTCGGGCGCGACTGGGGCAGGGATCTTCTCCCCTTGATCCCTGTCCATGGTACCGGATGGGGACCCATATTTCCCCATGACTTTACACATGCATCCTTCTAGTACCAAACGCGGATGGACTGATGAAGTGTTGGCGCCCTGCAGGACATTTCCAAGATCAACGGACTGTTACTTGACCTTTTGGAGATGCAGGTCGAGCACAACGGGACTCAGTCCATCTTTGCATCTATTCTCGACATCGTCCGGGGAAGGCTCCTTAACAACGAAGAACGGCAAGTAGTCCTTCCTCGCACGTACCCCGAGACATTGACGCGGTTTAAACCCTTCTACGGAGCGTACAATGAGGTGCACGTGTGCATCAAGGGCTGCATCATGTACAAGGGTGAACACAGCGAGCTCGACAAATGTCCAAAGTGTAAGACTTCGAGGTATCGGTTGGGAAAAGAACACGACGGGGTGAGAACGAACGGTCGAGCAAGATCTATTTTCAGATACTGGCCTTTGGAATCACTGCTGGAGTACATCTTCCTCTGTCCAGAATATGCCGCGATGGTGCGGAGCTTCGATGCGACCAAGCTTCCTGACGAACAACCAGACAAAGTCACCGGGATACATGGTGCGAATCATGTAAAATTGCTCAGCCCTGTTGAGTGTCCCATAGTACCTTTCCCGTCCCTATCGGTCCCTTATCCCGCCCTGTATAGGGAAACCTGTGGGACCCATCTCTCGTCATCCTAGCTCAATCAGCGATTAGTTTGATATTATAGTTGGTTCGGTATGTGGTACATTTGAGGGCGAATTGCCGGACCCATGGGGAAATGACATTGGACCCGGCCTTGCGAATGCAGATTCTCCTGCTCTCCGAGCTTTGGTCCAGAAGTTCCCCAGATTCTTCGCGGACCGCCGGAATCTATGGATTATTCTTTGCGCGGATGGAATCAACCCGTTCAACGATCAGCTATCCAGCATCATGCCCATTTGCTTCACGATTTGCAACATGCCCGGGGAAGAACGACACAAGCACGTGTTCACGTATGGTATTGCGGAGGGCAAGCCCAAGGACACTTCGCTCTTTTACGACCACCTGGTGGACGAGCTAGAGGTATTGTGGTCCACTGGTCATACGATTTTCGACGTCATCGAGAAAGAACCATTTACAGTTCGATGCATGGTGTACGCGGTACTCATGGATCACGTTGGCCTTGTGGACGCATCCCGACGAATGGCTGCGACTGCCATTATGGGATGTTTGAAGTGCCTGATCAACGGCATTGGAAAGGGGAAAAGCACGATGGGGAAAACGATATTTCTGGAGAAGTACCAAAAGCGACGAGGTCCGCCCATTCTTGGATGTACAATCATACTCATATAGATCGGTCCTATGTTGGTCCCATGTCGGTCCGGTATTTGGGCCCCATACCGCCCCCGTCTTGTACCTGTCGCGTTTACCGAGAAGTTTGTGATAGGAGCGTTGGTGCTTACTAAGCACTGTCCGAGTCCCGCCCTGGCCCCGCCCCTGTCTCGCCCTTATCCCGCCCCCGTACCGCCAACAACCCGCCCCCAATCTGCCCCAATTCATTATGGATTGTACACTTACTTACCCAGGTGGCGATACCGAGACTGACCTCCACACCGATGAACGTGTCCGACAAATACAGCAGTTGCACAAAGGCATGGCGAAGAACGGCGCTTCCAAAGAGCAGTTACAAGATAGTTTCAAGAAGTTTGGTGTGAAAACTCCTTGCGCGTTCTCCAGATTGGTGTACTTCCACGTCATACACATGTACCTTTTGGACTTGATGCACATATTGAGCAACTTGGTCCAACGCTTACACAAATCGATTTGTGGTGGCAACTGGTCAGCGCATTGTCGGAATTTTGCAAGAGAGTTTAAGGTCAATCGGGCCTGGCTTGTTGCGCCTCCGCAACCTCGCAATGCTACACGTGTTCGAACAGCAGCTCAGCGACTTGCTGGTAAGTAGCCAATCTGGGGGAGGGGGGGGGGTACCACATGTGGGAACCATGTCGACCCAGGCTAGCCCCAACGGGTACGGGGGCGGGACCCAAGTAGGGGCCAAGGGGCGCAATCCTGCCCTGTCGCTTTGTGCCCACGGCAGGTAAACCTTCTCCGTGGGCACCGTCGAAGCCGTCGAGGGAAGCCATGACCGTGTGGTTACGTGACAATCTGAGCGCACCAAAATCATGGGGGCCACTGGCTCAGAAGCTTATGCAACTGAAGGCTAACGAGAATTTCATTCCTCGAAGATTGAAGGCGGCATTGGGCATCACGGCGATGACTTCAGGAGTTTTGCCTGTTCTCTCGAGCTGGTCTGGTCGGGATGGGCTCGTGGAAAGGCCTTTGCACGCGGATTATGTTGGGGAGATATGCTCCATCGTTCGTGAGGTTGTCAGCCCTACAATTCTTCTGAAGGTAAACCTCTCCCTACAATTCTTTTGAAGGTCCAACACCCCGCCCCGACGGGGGCGGGGTGCTTCCCTGATTTAGTACCCACGTGGCCATAGTAGGTCCGCATTTATATTGTACCCATACGATTTCTTTTTGAGATCTGATATTTGCCTTTTCCAGGAAATGCCAGGTCTCATTGAGAGAGTGAAAGTGGTCCTAAAGCTTGGTGAAGATCATATGTCACCAGCCGATTTGGTGATGATGCAGCATCTCCTTACTCATGTCGTGCCGCAGCTCATGATGTACGGTCCAGCACGTGAGCTATGGATGTTTTGCTTCGAGGACTACTTTGGCCGAATGAAGCGTGCGGTCAAAACGCGATCGAGTCCGGTGGCCAGCATCATGAAGAATATAGAGTTGGAGCGCCTCGTAAACCTTTGTCGCGGGTTGAGCGATTTGGCGCGAGGGTCGAGGCCACCTGTATATCCACTCCCCGAACCTTCGCGGGTTTCAATGATGCTGAAATCAGGAGTGGAGCGTCAAGGCAGGAACACACTGCTATCAGAAGGTATGTGATACCGTGCCGCCCCTGTTGAGTCAACATGCCGGACCCGTCGGTCCTAGATCCCGCCCCGGCCCCGCCCCATGTATTGCAGTTCGATTTCATGCTAGCTACAATCTTAAAATAAAGTTCGATATTTTGGGCTTCAGATACCATTAAGGACATCAAATCCTGGCTGCTGCTTCATTTCGATTGGTTTGCCGAACTTCGACATCAGTTTGAATTGGCTGCAGCACGCATCAGGGCGGAAAATCAGCGATCTCGACGGTTTGTACCCACACTTGCATCACTTTTACAGCCTGTCGCGCTCGCTACTCGTCCTTTGTTGGAACCATCGGACGTCCCCGTGGGGGCGGCACGTTGGACCGGCACGGGACCCGCATCGGACTAATGTCTTCACCTGATTCACAAAACAGGTTACATCAACAACGTGTCCGTCGGCAACGACTTGCTGGAAACCCCGTTGCCCCGTTGCGTCTGGTAGAGCCTACCTTCGAGGACGCCAACACGTGGAGGAAGGAGCCGAACCCCCATGGCGAAGGAATGGTCGTGAAACAATTTTCCACGGAAGAGATCAACTTCGTTACCTCGCCACCGCCACGACTTTTGCGGTACAATTATGTAAAGGTTGGACGTAGCATGTTCAGAGCTCGTGATCTGGACCATGATAAGGCGAGTATGCAGCGATACATGCTTGTGAAGTTCAGAGATATCTTTGTTGGACACAAAATGGTTGACGGCATTCGCACTCCCCAATACGAAAACCAGGACTGGTGCGTGCCCCCATCCCGCCCTCACCCTGGCCTAATGGGGATCACATGTTGCCCTTGTTGTATTCGTTCAGTTTATTTAGGCGATCTCCATTTTCACCCAGAATTATACTGATGAATCAGGTACGCGGAGTTGCTGGATGTCTTCAAGATGTCGATCCACGGCCACGACCCATTCATTTTTGTGAAAGTCGGGTGGTTTCCTCAAGAGGCCGCTGTCGCTGACCCCATCAGCCAGACCGTATTTCTACGTACCGACTTGCCATGGGCCACGAAGGATTCTGTTATCCGAGCTGAAGAAATTGAGTCCCAGGTTTGCATCGTGCCAATACCGTGGCTGCCTAAGCGGTTAGCAATCACACCCTCGAACCGCCGCCGACTGCCTATGGGAATCAGAGAGAAGCCCGATATATTGGCGGTGGTTCTGGACCGGACCGTTGACTTTGTTGGTGAAGTTGCTGACGATGAAGACGATCACGCCGCTTGAAGCATGGACCTCGAGCGTACCCACGCTGGACCCGTCGTGGACCCGCACTGGACCCGCTTTGGACCTATCGGGGACCTTTTGTATACCTCTCTTTTTCGATGTATGATGATATTACTAGTATGCTAGCAACCGTTTCTTACCGACAAAACTTGTAACATATGTACGGTGTAAATATTTTTACGGGTCCGTGCGGGGTCCATGCGAGGTCCACGCATCACCTTCCCCGTGCGGTATATTTGTCACATGGACTCCACTTAATAACCGCATGGACCTGCCGAATAATCGTATGGACCCACAAAATAATAATCACCACGCAACCCATGTCGGGTGCGCCACCCCACGGGTCCATGCGAGGTCCACACATCACCTTCCCCGTGCACCCTATCTCGGGTGCGCCACCCCACGGGTCCATGCGAGGTCCACGCATCACCTTCCCCGCGCACCCCAGCCATCTCGGGTGCTCCACCCCACGGGTCCATGCGAGGTCCACGCATCGCCTTCCCCGTGCAGTCCATCTCGGGTGCTCCACCCACTAGTCCATGCGGGGTCCATGCGAGGTCCACGCATCGCCTTCACCACGCAACCCATTTGCCGGGTGCGCCACCCCACGGGTTCATGCGAGGTCCACACATCGCCTTCTTCGCGCAGTCTATCTCGGGTGCGCCACCCCACGGGTCCATGCGAGGTCCACGCATCGCCTTCCCCGTGCAGTCCATCTCGAGTGCGCCCCCCACTGGTCCATGCGGGGTTCATGCGGGGTCCACGCACCGCCTTCACCACGCAACCCATGGTTGCCGGGTGCGCCACACCACGGGTCCATGCGAGGTCCACGCATCGCCTTCCCCGCGCAGTCTATCTCGGGTGTGCCACCCTACGGGTCCATGCGGGGCCCATGCTGGGTCCATGCGAGGTCCACGCATCGCCTTCACCACGCACTCCATCTCGGGTGCGCCACTCCCGGGTCCATGCGGGGTCCATGCGAGGTCCACGCATCGCCTCCCCCGTGCAGTCCATCTCGAGTGCTCCACCCATGGGTCCATGCGGGGTCCACGCGGGGTCCACGCGGGGTCCATATATGGTCCGTACGGTTGGGCGCCTATCGGAGGTTTTGGTCCGTGCTGAACTTAACGGGTCCAACCTGGGTCCGAGCGATCATGTTTGGTCCAGGGTCGGTCCGGGGTCGGTCCGGGGTCGGTCCGGAGTCGGTCCATGCACCACATGCTGCCTTAAAGCATGGCCATACGGTCCATGCGAGGTCCCCCACGCCAGCGGCGAGGAATCCGTGGTGAGATTTCGATGGACACATGGACCCCACATGGACCGACGAAACACCGCATGGACCCATGGTGAAATGTCGCATGGACCGAGAAATCAGTGGTACCACGTTTGGGACCCACCCCGGACCGATAGGGATTTTTGGACCAATCTAGTGGTAAAAACCCGAAGGCTTCATCGACGGGTCCATGTGATCCATTTTTCACGGGTCCGTGTGGGGTCCATGTGGTCCCTACGGGTCCATATGGGGTCCATGCGGGGTCCCTATTGGTCCCGGGACCGCATGGACCCGCCCTTATTTGGTAGGGATATTCCCAGGTGTTGGTTCGGCAAGAAGCCAATAACTGCTTATCGACGACATCACTATCCGCATTCTCCTCCTCACCGAGAACTCTAATCAAGTTCGTCATCCAGGGAAGCCTTTTATGAACGGCTGGGTGGGTTTCGTCTGCGAGAGCAATCAGCGCTGCTTAGTCAGATTGCCCATGCTTAGACGCCAAAAAGCAATCACAGAATTGTACGCAACTTAACATCTACGGACCTGTAGGTGTTGCTTCCTTGACGTAGTAACACAAGACAAAGCACTCCATGCGGTTGGCGTAGTCCCGTGGCGCAACGCCAGATTCCAAGGCCATCATGTTCGATCTGCTCAAAGGTTTCGCCCAGAACATCTTTTCTGCGTTCCCATGGCAAAACTGCTTGGCGGCTTCGAAGAACTCGTGGTGTTGTTGGAAGCCACAGAAACATCCCCCTACCCAATCATCACACGTGGTCAAAGTGTTGAAGTTTTGTAGGAATTGCTTGAACTCTCCTGCTAAGAGAGGTTTCGGGATCCATCTCTTGTTCGAGTCCAGAGCATACTCGCAATCCATAATGAAACCGGTAAATGGAAGCCTGGGAAGAGTCGTGAAGGAATCGTGTGATGTGGGCTCCAGCAGAAGGTCCTTCTTGTAAACCAGTTGCGGAATCTTGTGAGTGTAGAAGTAGCCGTCATCATCGTCGACTTGCTGGCCCTCAGGAACGTTTGACAATATTCGATAAGTCACACCTGTGTGCAATGTAAACGATTAGTAATTACATAGCTACGGTGCACAAATGGAATATGAAACCGAGATACGCACCTGGAAGATCATTTAGGAGGTTTTCCGCAGTCGATGCTGTCGTCGAACCGATTTTCAGCAACACAGCGCTCTCGATATTATTCCAGTAGAACTTTATATCCGCCGGAATGTCTTTCATCAGTTTCTCTTTCTTCGCCTCGCGCCGCTTTTTGTCTTTGCTTGATGTTTGTTCATATTCAAATTTCCGGTTCTCCTGCTCGTTCTTGCAGGAGACCTTCGGGGGCACCACTCCCGCCTGGTACAGTTGTAAACAAACCCCGTTGTTAATTGAACGCGCAAGCCGATATGAGAAAATCAGATATCGTGAAGGACGACCAGAGGGCGCAACTTAGGTAAATTACCTTCAGTAATGTACGTATTTCTCTCTCATCCCCAGCCCCTGGGAAATAGTTACAAAACTTCTTCCAGTCGTGTTCTGGGTTGGGAAACGTAAAGCTGTCAAGCTTCTTTTGCAGCGTAATGATTTCGCCATCCAGCTCACCGTAGGTCATCTTACGATCCCAGAACTTCGACTCGGGAGCATTGGGATCCACGACAGCATCCACTGGTTTCCTTTCCTTAGGTATGGGATACCCATCTTCATCCAGGTAAGGAATGAAGCAGGGTGCATCTAGCTCGTATCTGTCGTTTACGAACCCTTCCGGTTGTGTTTTCAGAAAGAGCTGCATAGAATGCCGGTTTTTCTTGAGAAAGTTCAGTTGCCGGTAGGCCGGTGTCGATTCCAAGGAGTTTTTTTTTTTTAATATGTTGAATCGTTCATGAGCGTCTGGGGCAAGCAGCATTAGGTTCTCTCGAACATTGTTGAGAGTCTTGATCTCGGCGATACGGTTGTGTGGGATATATATATAGTGCCGACTATATATTGAGGTGGTGAGAATACAGAATGCTTACACTTAAGATAACATAAGAAGTGACGTTAGATTGAGTGTCGCTCGGCTTAAGCCCGAAACCCTGAACCTGTGACAGCCGTACTGTACGGAGTACTAGTACAGACAGAGGACTGTGACACACACGGGGTGTCACATCCAGCACACCACCCTGTACTATTACGGAGGAAGAGTTAGGGTGGCACAGGCAGTTTGTTAGGTGAAACAAACCACACCATCTCAAGCGGTGGAAACAAATTTCTAGTGGGGGCCTGTGCTCTTGGCCAGGGCGGTCCCAAATCTCTAGCTAGCACTATACACTGAAGGCTGTTGTGCCCGTGATACAGATCTAGTGGTGCTACTAGGCTTCTGACAGCAACTCTAGCCACCTTTAAAGTGGTCCACAGAGCAGAGTTCACAAAGATTGCAGGTGTTGTAGTTCTCAAATTGGAAGTCCAGATTGCAGATGCCGAAGCCGTCAGAGTCCAGATTGAAGATGTCGTAGAAGTCAGTCGGCCCAGTGTCCAGAAGGTCGGGGTCAGTGAAGTAGCCCACTGTGCCATTCTGATAACCAGAGCAGTCACCGTACACCACCGACGGTGGAGCAATCTCCACATCACAAAGTACAGTGGCGGTGACGGTGTCGATCATGGCGATGCTCACACACAGAAACAAAGCGGGGATAGCTGCTGCCGTGAGGAATGCGCCGATTGAAGGTGTCCGTACACCACCAACCCGTGGAGCGGGTGGTGGGACGGCATCATGCAAGTCCCCGCCGTCAGACTCCGTGTCAGCCACGCTGGCCGAATCATGCGTGGAAGAAATGTACGGAGGCAGGGGGTTGAAGGATTGAAGTGAGACCTGCGGCTCGGGCTCGAAGAAGCCCAATTTTACAGACATGTTGTCCATAAAGGACTGCTCGAAGGGCGGCTCACCGTCAGCGAACTGCTTCGGGTAAATTAACGCGTCGCTCTCGGTGTCGATCGCCACTTCCGGCTCATGCTCCACGACGGCATCGCCGATCACGGAGGGTGTGGCCGAACCGAAGTGCACCATTGGAAAGTGCTGAGTGTCAGATTCAGCACCACCAGCCACCTGCTTGAGCTCGCGGAGAGCGGTGCGCGCCTCGTGCACGCGGGTAGCAAGGAGTGAGGGTTGGGCGGGCGTCAATCCCGCGTACTGTGCTCGGAGCCCCACGTCAATGTCCTCGGAGAACGTGAAGGGCTCCTCGTCCTGCCGAACCAAGGGATGGTCATGTTGGGCACAGAGTCGAGCAAAGGCCGTGTCGTCCTCAGTGTCGAAGGCAGTCTGGAAGGCGGACACGAGACCGTCGGCGTCGTCGGCTTGCTCAACCACGCACTTGTCGCACTCGATGTCGGCGGTGGGACAATTCGTGGAGTCATGCCAAAACCCCGGAGGGCAACGGACACACTCCGGAACGAAGGCTTTGGAGAGGACGTGGAAGGAGACGGAGTGCATGCCGTAGTTCTTCTTGTCGCCGTTGTGGCGTCGGACGCCTTGCGGCCAATTCCCGTCCTTGGGAAGGGGCGAAGCGGCGAAGCGGTGCTTCAAATCACGCCTCCGGCCGTGAAACTTCCCATCCACCCGACGGTTCTGGCGGTCACGCCAGGAGGAGGGTGGAAAATGCACACCTGGCTTGCCAGTAGGCTTGCCCGTAGTCGGAGCCGGCCACCTAGTCGTCGTCTCGTCGTGCGCGTCCTCGTCGGAGAGCGTCGCAAGAACCTTGTTGGCGGCGTCGATGTGGAACTGAAACTCCCGAATCAGGGCCTTCACGTCAACGTCGGACGGTTGGCCAGAATACAGGATGTTCTTGTCCGTGAGGGGCACGTGCTTCCGCTTGCCGGCGTTGGCGTCCCAAATCTCGAGGACGTGGGCGTAGATGTCCTCAAGGTCCACCTTGGCTAACTCAACGTCGAGCCGAAGCGGCGTGATGACCTTGTCGTAGAATTCGGTCGTGTCGAGTGAAGCCAGAAGCTGTCTCTTCGCCATCATCTCGTCGAGAGGTCCAGAAGGCCCGTTGCCAATAGCCGTAAGGCAGGCGTCAAAGTCCTGGATAAGTGGATCGGGGTCCTTCTCGGAGTTGAAGAAGATAGAGCAAAGCTCCTCGTAGTGCTCAAGAGGTCGGACCACGCGAGGGATCAACCTCTTGGTGACCTCGAGGAGGGCACGCTTGCCATCCTGAGGCGAAGCCCGTCCCGAGGCATCAACCCAACGCCGCGCGGGTGAATTCGGAGAGGTCAACGATGTCAAAGTCGATAAGAGAATAGCGTTGAAGATGGCGTGGACCTCCTTCGTCGCGTCCGCCAGATCAAAAAGAGCGGCGTTGGTGGGGTCCTTCTGCTCGAACGCGCGCTGCAAGGACTTCACAATGGACGTCCAGAGCGTGTTGCGGTTCGACTCATCGCCTCGGAAGGTCTCGTCCTTGGAGCCCAAGGCGTTGTGAGAGATCCTCTTGATGATGTCCACGTCCCAAGTGGAATTTTGGATGGCCGTAGCACGAGTCCGGTCCGCAGCCGTGAGGGCAACACCGGGAGAATCCGGTGTCGGCCTGTAACGAGAGCCGACGTCGCGTGAAAAAATCGTGTCTAGTCTAATGCGGTTGTTGGCCCCCAAGGGAGGCGTGGCGTGAGAATTTACACTCATATTGAAGATCCAGTAGGTGGGAGCGTCGGGGTAGGGCCGATGTCGGAGAATACAGAAAAGTGATGGTTTAGAGCCGTAAGATGCAGTGTCGGAGCGGATAATTAAGGAAGCCGTAACTGTGAAATTGTAAGATCGTAACGCGGCGGCCAAGGAATCTCACGACAAAAATTGATCAAGTGTCAGTCGAGTAAAATCCATCGCGGACAATACAAATTAATCCCAGGTAGGCGAACGCTGCAGCGATACCAAATTTAATCCGCCCGTAAACTAGCTCTCGACCGCAACTGCGAAAATCACGACATCAAATTGGGCCCCCAACGCCCCACCAAGCGGAGTGGCTTAGCCACTCATGCAATCAAAAGTAGTGGAAGGTGCCTGGCGCACCATAACCTGTGGGATATATAGTGCCGACTATATACTGAGGTGCTGAAACACAGAATGCTTACACTTAAGATAACATAAGAAGTGAAGTTAGATTGAGTGTCGCTCGGCTTAAGCCCGAAACCCTGAACCTGTGACAGCCGTACTGTACGGAGTACTAGTACAGACAGAGGACTGTGACACACACGGGGTGTCACATCCAGCAGGTTGATCATATCTTTGACCGTGTACTTCTTTTCGATGACGGCTTCGTCGACGAGCTCAGTGATCTCACGTAAGTGTCCTTCGGTCAAGGGGGCCCAGGTATCATAGAACCCCTTCGGCAGATCATGGTAGACGATCGGCTTTCCGGATGTGGGGTCCCATTTAGTCTGCTTGGTCGTTGGTGCGTTGAGGTCAGTTGTGCCGGTCGACATACCGCCTGAACGTTTACGTTTGGGCTTTCTGCGAGATGCCCCAACCGTGGCGGTGTCTCCGTGTCGTCTTCATCGTCCGGGTCACCGCCCTCTAGCGCCCCTGCACCGTGGGCCTCCATCACTGAAAGCGAAAACATGAAATACCAAATCGTTAGTTAGCTACTGCAAACACCTCAGAGCAAAAATAATGACAATAATGTCGAGAAGGGATTCACAAAAAATGGCAAGCACCTCTCTGAAGTTGTCCGAACAAAGAGTGCGATTGCACCGCGATAGACCAAGCAGACCAATGCGTGTTCTTCTGGTCTTTATTCAGCTTCTGGTGATTGAACACCTGCGTCTTCAGCGCCATTTCGAAGTTGAAATCCAAGTTCTGCTTCGGCGGCACCTGACCGTATTTCAAGTGCTCAAACGCCTTCATTCCAACGTCTCTCTCGTTGGGTTATTCGGCCATCAGTTTCTCCACGTGCCTTCGCATGCCAAGAATGATCTCCGTGATGTTGCGGTGCTTCATGTAGGCGTCAATGTTGTTCTGCTTATTCCCAAGCTGCGTGCGCAAACGAATTGCACGGATCATGACTATAGCCGAGAAGCTGGCCGACCGTAAAACCTCCCTAAACACTTGAGTATGTAAGCCCTGAGAAGCACCTGAGAAAACTGGCATGAGTGAGACACACCTGATTCATTTCGAGGGCGCTCAAGTTCATGAAGAGACGGCATTCGATGAACTGAAACGCTTCCGTTCGATTTGCATGGTTCGCGTGCTTTGCTTCATCCGCCTTGACGCAGCGACGCTTTGCCTCCAGCAAATGCTGATGTCCAAAGCAGATGAATCTGTAGAACAACAAAGAAAGTGTAAGTTGGAACATATCTGCATGCATCCATCAATGCATCCATCAATGGGTCTTACTTGTATCTGCCTTTTCCGATGTCCGCCCAAACGAATGTATCTGGGTTGGTGCTCGTTGG
>LGRX02016605.1:0-10499 GCA_001247695.2 Cymbomonas tetramitiformis
CGGACCCGCCGAATAACCATATGGACCCACATAATAAACGCATACAACCGCTTAATACCCACATGGACCCGCAGAATAATCGAATGGACCCGCAAGATCAGCACACGGACCCGCTTAATAATCACATGGACCCCACTTAATAACCGCATGGACCCGCCGTAACATCGCATGGACCCGATTCCTCAAGAGGCCGCTGTCGCTCACCCCATCAGCCAGACCGTATTTCTGACCGCGCGCCACCCCACCGGTCCATGCGGGGTCCACGCATCGCGCCTACCCCGTGTAGTCCATCCCGGGTGCGCCACCCACTGGTCCATGTGGGGTCCATGCGGGGTCCACGCATCGCCTTCACCACGCAACCCATGTCGGGTGCGCCACCCCACGGGTCCATGCGAGGTCCACGCATCGCCTTCCCCGTGCACCCTATCTCGGGTGCGCCACCCCACGGGTCCATGCGAGGTCCACGCATCACCTTTCCCGCGCACCCCATCTCGGGTGCTCCACCCCACGGGTCCATGCGAGGTCTACGCATCGCCTTCCCCGTGCAGTCCATCTCGGGTGCTCCACCCACTAGTCCATGCGGGGTCCATGCGAGGTCCACGCATCGCCTTCACCACGCAACCCATTTGCCGGGTGCGCCACCCCACGGGTTCATGCGAGGTCCACACATCGCCTTCTTCGCGCAGTCTATCTCGGGTGCGCCACCCCACGGGTCCATGCGAGGTCCACGCATCGCCTTCCCCGTGCAGTCCATCTCGAGTGCGCCCCCCACTGGTCCATGCGGGGTTCATGCGGGGTCCACGCACCGCCTTCACCACGCAACCCATGGTTGCCGGGTGCGCCACACCACGGGTCCATGCGAGGTCCACGCATCGCCTTCCCCGCGCAGTCTATCTCGGGTGTGCCACCCTACGGGTCCATGCGGGGCCCATGCTGGGTCCATGCGAGGTCCACGCATCAAGGCTCCTAATCGGTTTAACCGATATTCCGATATATCGATATATCGGGAAAAAACGGGAAATCGGTATCGATCGATATCATTTTTGTGCACATTTCATCGATAAATCGGTATCGATTCAGTTTAGTATTGGCGGTCTTATGTATAGTATACGGAGAATTGTATATAAAATTCAATAATCGATATGAATCGATATCATCGATTATCGATTGAAAATGTTGAATATCGAAATCGATCGATATGCAAGTTTGAAACCGATTAGGAGCCCTGCCACGCATCGCCTTCACCACGCACCCTATCTCGGGTGCGCCACTCTCGGGTCCATGCGGGGTCCATGCGAGGTCCACGCATCGCCTCCCCCGTGCAGTCTATCTCGAGTGCTCCATCCATGGGTCCATGCGGGGTCCACGCGGGGTCCACGCGAGGTCCATATATGGTCCGTACGGTTGGGCGCCTATCGGAGGTTTGGTCCGTGCTGAACTTAACGGGTCCAACATGGGTCCGAGCGATCATGTTTGGTCCAGGGTCGGTCCAGGGTCGGTCCGGGGTCGGTCCAGGGTCGGTCCATGCACCACATGCTGCCTTAAAGCATGGCCATACGGGTCCATGCGAGGTCCCCCACGCCAGCGGCGAGGAATCCGTGGTGAGATTTCGAATTTTCGATGGACACATGGACCCCACATGGACCGACGAAACACCGCATGGACCCATGGTGAAATGTCGCATGAAGCGAGAAATCAGTGGTACCACGTGTGGGACCCACCCCGGACCGATAGGGATTTTTGGACCGATCTATGGCTACTACCCAAATTCAAAGTCCTACCATAAGGACCTACGTGCAAATGTGTTTTCCTCGCATAAACATCGCGTAATTGGTTCAACGTGCGACCACCCATCCTATTTATGAGTCAAATGGATATTTCAAGTTGTGGGTGCATGCATAGGGTGACCTTTGGAGTGCTTAAATTGCGCACGCTTTGGTGGTATTTTTTTTTCAAATTTCAGCAAAAAAAGCTAGGTCCTACCATAAGGACCTACACTTAAGCCCCGCTATCCACTTCACAATAGGTCCTACGAAAATTTCGAGACCCATGTCGTCAAGTTCTCGAGCTGCTCTTTCCGTAGTGTCTTGTCAAAAATTCCATCCGAGTTCATCTTGGCCCTCAAAATAGTGGCTGAAGCAGCATTGGCTGTCAAAGCTGGAAAATGCACTAAATCGCCCAAAATAATAATGCCCTTCGTCCGGCTCAACGATGAATACACGCCAAAATATCGCACATTCTGCCTATGTAGATGGCTCGAAAATTCAATTATTGTGTCTATATGGCGACAATAGCGAGGTAATAGTGTGTAAGCGGCATGTGCGCATTCAATACTGTATAGCATCCCCGACTTCAGACCAAAGCCAAAATTGACTCTTAAAATTTATGGCATTTGACTAAAAATGATGGGACAGGTTGATTGGGGTGCAGCTAGATGTCCGCTACGAGGTTATCGACTTGTGCTCTATTCTAAACATGATTGTATATAATGCTACGGTGCTACTGGATCATTGGACGCATGCTCAGCCTCCATAGTCTGTCGGCGAAAAATTATGAAAGATGTGCTATTATTTTAAGAGATTTTTGGCTTTAGAAAAGTTCTCGACGATTTTTTACGCTACCCGTGCCTAATACGGGTAGTGTAGCATCCCGCTTGGGTTAAAACTCGGCAAGTGGGAAAGAGGGGACTGAGTTCAGGTCCTAAATATGCCATAAACCGGAGGGTAGCCATTCACGATACCAATAGGACACCTTAAAAAAATATTGAAAAAGTGGTCCTTATGGTAGGACCTACAGCGTTCTAGGTCCTACCGTAAGGACCATCGGGTAGTAGCCATCTAGTGGTAAAAACCCGAAGGCTTCATCGACGGGTCCATGTGATCCAATTTTCACGAGTCCATGTGGGGTCCATGTGGTCCCTACGGGTCCATATGGGGTCCATGCGGGGTCCCTATTGGTCCCGGGACCGCATGGACCCGTCCTTATTTGGTAGGGCGTGTAGGTGGTGAAATGTGGGCAAGGAAGTGTCCATGCAGAGGGAGGAAGTTGCAGATGTAACGTAGGCGGTCCGGCCGAAAGGAGAGCGATTCCTCTACCCGCACATGTCGAATACCGCGGGTTGACCTAAGGGGCGATAGCGTCGTGGGGTAACTCCTTGCTCATGCGTCGCGCTCGGCATACAATAGGTCTAATTCGGCGGCGGCGGGGGTCCTCTTTCGCCGCCTTCATCAAGCATCCTCGACCTCTTTTCTTCATGTCGATCTCCACCCTTGCCGGACCGGCGGGCGGGGTGCCCGCGAACATTACCTACATCCGCGCTACCCGCTCGCAAAGGCTCTAGCCAGCCATTGAGCGGCTAATCATACTTGATGAACCACTTTTGGACAAGTGGTGGGCCTATTATAGCCTGGCAGGATATATATGTATCCAGCACACAAAGGAAGTACTAGAGTCGGTCGGAATGTGCGAAGCCACGAGTCATATATGATAACAGAATATACTGACGGGCTGGCTATCTAAGCTCAGTCCTCGTCTCTAGGCCGTCATACAATGTATAAGGGTGTGCAATTTGGTTGGAATAGAAAAGTGACAATCCTGGAATACAAATTTGAATTCTGAATTTTAATTTACAGATCTGCCTAAAAAATTCTTCCGCCTTTCAAGAATGATATTTTCCAAAATTTCCCCCACTCGGGACTTGTGAACCACTTTGGTGAGGTGGCCTCACCAAAGTGGCTCACCAAAGTGGCTCACCAAAGTGGTTCATAAAATTCACACTGCTGTAACGCGTAATGCGCTGGGTATTCTGAATTATGTGTGACATTTTTTGCATATAATTTATATTTGGGAACTACCGTTTTCCCGACACAACTGACATGGCAAGAAAAATCCAGCGCAGATGAATATGGCAGTTCGATTAAAATATTTTTCACGGCTGAAATCGCTCGAAAACCCATGATGTGTTAAGTACGAGAGCCCGCCGCATTGAGCCCCCCTTAAATATTCTCTTAATAATAATAATAATAATAATAAAACATTTACGCTAGCAAAGAGGACAAAGTCCTGAGAGTGCGGTGTCCTGCCCGGAGCGAGGCTAGTGAAAACACAGGGCCACTCCCTGCGCTGCTGGCCGCGCCTGAGGCTCGGCCCACTTTTAATGGGAGCATCTAGAAAAAGCCAAGTGCTAGGCAATAAAAAACTCTGAGGGAAATGGAGAAGCAGCCATAAGCCAGGTGAGTGGAGGGGTAGAAATGAATCTGAGCAGTGGGGAGAAGTCAGAAGGGTAAAGGGGTTTGGAGACGTTGGGGAAGGGAGGTCAGGGTGGGCAGGGGAGAGGGGGTGGCAGGGGAGGGAGGGGGGGGACGGCCCCTCCCCTTGGGGACACGGAACCATCTTACAGTATATTGCAAGACTTTTGAAAATTATTGCAGGAGGGTTTGAAGAAAGTCGTTTGACTGTTGCACAGCTTCTGTTTGTCGCAAACGCGTGCATATGATGGTACGAACATTCTCGGAATCGAGCAAACTTAACACTCGCGGCTGGTCATAAGTTCGTCATTAACATTCACTGGTGCCGACAACTGTTCAAGCAATTCTCAACACAGCACAAGATCGTAGAGCTACAAAATTTTTAAAATTCTGATATCCTGAGATCGAACGCTGAACTCTTACATGCAAGCCCAGATTTCCAACATGAAAAAGTATGAAAACAGCAGTAAAATATATCCGTCAAAATTGATATTATAACCACAAAATACGAATTATTGTGTACAAAAGCTGTGAGCAGAACTGTCTTAGCACTCTAGCACTGGCACGCGAACAGCCACCTAGTACTTGCGAAGCAAAACAATAATGAGTCCACTAGCCTGACCTCCGGTCAGAGTCTACTTATATCTCAATGCTCTGTCACATTTCCCAAAACTGTAACGGGTTCTAGCCCTTAAATCTTCATCTGGCCAATGGAAAGTCATTATTCCATGCCAGCTCTAACAATGTTACCGTTTACCGCATTCTGACTGACACGTCAGCGGCAAAGGAGTCATTGCCATCTTCATCTTATCATTCCCTGGTCATTCGATAGTGACCATATCTTCTCTGGCAAGTCTGCATCTCGCAGATGGTCATCTTCGCAAAGCCTGTCATGCTGTCACCACTGTCATGCGTGTCACCAGCTGAACAAACCCGGCGCGGTACCATGAGAAGCCGGCGTTTGTTACAGCTGTCGCAAACGCGTGCATATGATGGTACGAACATTCTCGGAATCGGGCCGACTTAACACTCGCGGCTGGTCATAAGTTCGTCATTAATATTCACTGGTGCCGGTAACTGTTCGAGCAATTCTCAACACAGCACAAGATCGTAGAGCTACAAAATTTTTAAAATTCTGATATCCTGAGATCGAACGCTGAACTCTTACATGCAAGCCCAGATTTCCAACATCCCCCATCTGTAGCTGCTGCGTGCAGTAGCACAGACTCAAATATGGGCTTGTTCAGCATACTGGGTCGTATCACCATCTGCCATGAACTTGCCCAAACTGAAAGTGAACATACCAATGCCTTCACCTTCTCCACCCTGTAACATCCTGGCTCTGACCAGCGGATTCTTGAACACCAAGACCCACATACACCTGCGGCCAATAGGTCCATGTTCCAGATGCCCAATCACATGCAAGCGTCCCGTCTGACTCAATCGTCTGAAGTACGCAGCCCTGCTCTCGGTCATGTCTGTCAAGTAGTAAGATGGAACGTGGACACATGCCACCACACGACTGGCCATCATTGCCAATGGAAACGCGATATCCAGCGCTGCAAACCAAGGTGAAGTCACCACTGCGTCACAGACACCATGCTTCTCCTTCCATATGCGATAGTTACCTGGCTGAAGTGCGTCACGCGCCTCAGACCAACCCAACTGAGAGTTCCAGTCATTATTCATAAATCTCAACTGCGGCCATTGCTCCACCATCACCTCACTGATGACCCCAGTACCTGCCCATGGGTCCCACACGCCATCGACGGACTTCCAGTCCACCTCTGTCGCCAAACGCCTCACCTCGGAGGGCACTGTGATGACCAGTTCAAGCCCCCACTTCAGTGCGCTAGCTTCTCTCACCTGAGCCTTGGTCATATGTCTCAATTCTCCTCGTCTTTCAACTTCTTCTTCAGCCAACGCAGGCACAAGAGGTGCATCCCTCAGCTGCCTTGCCATGGCCTTCTGTTCCCGATATTTCTTGCTCAGCACCGTGCGATGCCCCTCATTCCAGTGCCCTGGCATGAAGATCTGCACGGCCTCAGAGAGCTTGTCCTGTCTTCCCCAATCAATCTGATCTGGCATGCCCAAGAACATGTCCTTCTCTTTCAATAACATCTCCCTTGATGAGATGGCATGCCATGGCTGAAATTTGTCTCCCTTCACCACCCGACGGGGACCCACGTCTGCTGGCAGCAGGCGCATCTCCGCAGACAGCTTCTCATTCAATTGCTGCTCCTTCATGCCCAGTCTGTCCTCTAGGACACCAGAGCTCTCGTCTTTCTGGGTCTGCACCTCAGCGTTGGCAGCTTGCATCCCCGTGCCTGAGCACCTGGGACATAGCCACTCGCCTTCTGGTACTCCGTCCAGTGCTGGGGTCAGACACCACAAGTGGTACCCCCTGTTGCATGCGTCGCACAACAACATCTCTGCTTCCCCATCAGTCTTCCTGCACGCTTCACATGCTAGGTGCTTGCTGGGAACGGCTGCACTGCAGTCATACTGGTCCTTCACCTGTAGGTGACATGGCGCGATGCTCTGCACGGTGCTCTTCTCTCTTAACTTGGTGGCGTCCTCAAGCACCACCACACCATCTCGCTGTATCTTGACCAGCTTCAGGATGGCGGATTTGGTCGCGACTTCCATGCCGCTGCGGGGCTTCTGCCTGATGTAGACGAAATCGCCCACCTTAAACTGGTGTGGACTAGGCTCATAGCCCCCACCCCTTCTCCCTTCGTAATGTAATGTATCACGATGCTGTGCGACCTCCAGGCTGCAACCAGCGTGTACCATCAATCGCCTCACCACCTGTGCTCTCTGGTGGAGGTCCTTGACTCTGGCATCCTTCTCATCTTCGACCTCCAGCACCGAAATCTATGCTGGGTGCCTGTTTCAAATCAGGCGGCACTACTGCCTCTTGGGCAAACAACATGGTGAACGGCGCCACCCCCGTGGACTCTTGGCGTGCTGCATTATAGCTCAGCACTAGTGGCCAGAGCTGCTCATCCCACTCATAATCGAGACCCTTCTCCAAGGCAAGCTTCTTAAAGCAAAACTTCATAGTGCGTACCACTCGCTCGGTCAGCCCATTGCCTTCTGGTGAGTCTGGCGAGGTGACTCGTCGGTCGATTAGGCAGTCTCTGCACAGCTGCTTGAACTCGCCCTCGAACTCCTTACCTCCATCCACCAAGCACTCTGCTGGCGCACCAAACACAGCCAGGACATGACTGCGAAATGCCGCTGCGATGGTCCTCGCCTCCTTGTCGGGAATGGGTACACAGACTATGAACCTGGTGTAGTGCTCAGTCATGATGAGCACTCTGTTGTTGCCAGCCTTGGTCTGTCTCCTCGAAGGCCATGCCAAATCCAGCGACCAGCGATACATGAACGACACGATCTCGAGGGGGGATAAACATGCCTCCTCTCTCGCATAATGAGTTTTCACACGCTGACAGGTCTCACACTGAGTGACCACAGCCTCCACGTCTTTCTTCAAATCGGCCCACCAATGGCGCTGCCACAAAAGATGCTGCGTACGCCTTATGCCCCAATGTCCAGTTCTGGAGTGGTATTCTTTAACCAGCGCGAGACGGTCAGCAGGCTTAGGTATTCTCACCTCCTTGCCCGACAGCGTGACCATGTAGATCTCGTCCGTAGCCTCATCCCATCGATGTCGTGCTGCTCGTCTCCTCACTCGACGAACTTCCTCTTCTGGCAACCTCACTCTGCCATTGGACTTCAACCATCTGAGGCACCATGCATCATCGTGTACATCTCGGTGCTTGTCACGGTCTACCTGCTGCTCGGCCACGCTGGCCATCAAGACCTCGAATCTGGTGGTGCACGCCAACCTGGGGAGTCTCATCTCTGAATCTTTGGCAGGCGGACTCCAAGCAGGCACATCCACGCGCGCTGCTGGGGTTGCGCCCTCCTTCACGAAGTGGTTCTCATGCCTCTGACGATACTGCGCCATGGTGTAGAGCTGCCACTCTTTCTTCTTCTTCTTCTTGGTTCCAGCCTTCTGTCGCTGGGCCCCAATTCCTTCTGCACCTTTCTGCCCTTGCGAGCACATTACCCGCAGCTTCTCCTCCCAGTCACGGTGGGTCATAGTCTTCGCCACCTGCTGAGTATATGCATTCGAATTCTCAACCCATTCCGCCAGCAAAGCTTGCCTCTGCTGAAGGTCCGACCTCTCGTGGTCTGCCCAGTTGTTGTCTACAGCGATGGGCTGTCCTGGGGAATTCTCTGCCTCTGGGGATTCCTCGCTATGAGGGAGCCCCTTCCTGCTCGCTTCTGCGACCGCCATCAGCAGTTCCATTGCCCTGCGATCCATGGCCAGGCCCAGAATGCTTGCCAATTCTACGTCGTTCAGGCCATCGGCCATGCGTAGCTCACTTGCGCTGTAGCCCATGGCTCGCGCCTTCTCGTCGAGGTTCACTTCTCGAGATTCTTCCTCGGCGTCTTCATCGTCCTGGTTGCGCACCACGGTGCCCATCCTCGCTCTTCTGAACGCTCTTGACCCTTGCGTCGCCATGATAGTGGGGAGTGCCCTCAATGGTTCTCCCACCACGTTCACCACGTAGTGAGGCGAGCGGTCTGTCCTTATCACTGGCCTGGGATGCCAGCCCTTGCATAGGATTGACGATACTATTCGTCCTTCTGGTCTCACCACCTTGCTCATAACGGAGCGAAACTGGTGGCTCTGGAACAAGTTGCTCCAATACGCTCGCAATCGGTGTGCGTAAGCGCCTGCTTGTGCTGCATCAAAGGACACTGGTCGGCCAATGACGTTGGCAATGTACGGAAACACCTCGTCCCTGATCTTGGTCCCGGGTCTGTGTGACAACGGGGAAACGTTCTCCAGGATATAGCCTGGAGGCCTCTGCTGCTGCAGCTGCTGGAGTGTGGACAGAAGCCTGACCACTTCATAAAATAATTTGCTGTGCCTGCCATCCAGGCCTGTGAGTGTTCCAGCAGGAGAGAGATCCTGGCATGGGAACCCACATACCATGACCCACTGGCGTCCTTGAAGCGCTCCTGCTCGTATGAAGTCGGCACTGGTGGTGTCGTGCAGATCTTGGGGTAGAGCCCCAAACTCTATTGCACGGGGCGAAATGAGGTCAGGATATCGTCTTAGCAACGCCGTGCACCTGGCCCTGGCAACTGTTCGACTGCTCGGGGATATGTCCTGATATAGGTAGCGATCCACCTTCATCCCACTGCGGAGCAACATCTCTAGGCCGGCACAGAGGCCTCCACATGGCTCGTAGCACACCACGCCTTCCTCCCGAGCTTGCGAGAAGAACCGCTTGCCCAGCACCCTGGTGTCCACCTTCTCAGGCTTCAAGATGCGCTCGCCTTCAAAGTACTCATTGCTGTACACAGCAGGGCTTCCCTCGCCGTGCGTGCCTCGCGTAGGCCTCACCAGGCTCAGCGCCTTCCAAGCTGCTCTGGCTAGCCTTCCAGAGTCGGTCACCAGCTCGGGTAAGTCAGTGTCAAACATGTCCCCATGATTGCATTCCAATTCCTCGCGGTAGTGCAAGTCGAACAAACGATGCACTGGTCCCGTGCCCAGCTGCTCCATGGCAGCCATCTTGCAGTAGTTGGCAACCTGCACCTCTGGCGTGGCCTCTTCCCCTGGGGAAGCATCCCCAGCCAACATAAAGCACAAGTGGTCACAGAAGTCCTTCGTGTGAACTTCCCCCACGCCTGCGTGAAACGCAGTCACCTTCTCCCTCTCATGCCTCGCTCCAGTCTCATCTGTCGTGGACGGCAGTGGGTAGCGAGACGGCACGTCAGCGTTGCTGTTCTTGGCACCTGGACGATACTGCACAGTGAAGTCGAACTCCTGCAAACTGATTGCCCAGCGTAGGTGTTGCCCTTGGAGATCGGCCTTCTCCATCAGGGTGGTGAGCGGTGAGTGGTCGGTCACCAAAGTGAAGTGAACTCCATGCAGGTACTGCCTCAGTGTGCGCACTGCCCATACCACTGCGAGCATCTCCCCCTTGAAGCTGGCGTACTGTCTCTCCGTTTTACTCAGGGATCGGCTGATTGCCATACAGATGTACTCCTTCCCATCATCGTCCTTCTGGCCCAGCACTGCGCCAATGCCATAGGTGCTCCAATCGGTGTACAATATAAGGGGTCTGTCATAATCGATAGGCCTCAGGCACCTCCCAGAACAGAGAGCATCCTTCAGTTCTTGAAGTGCTTGATCTTGCTCCTTCCCCCAGGCTCCCTTGATGTCAG
>LGRX02016608.1:0-34628 GCA_001247695.2 Cymbomonas tetramitiformis
CCCTTGTCACCACCGCCTCACAGCCTGCCCCTTGTCACCACCGCCTCACACTGCCTGCCATGGCTTACCACGCCTCGACGTCAGTGCTTCCCTGCTCCATTAGCGTGTCCCAAGAGCCGCACGGTCCAAATGGCAAACCAGTTACTATGCACACTGGCGCCAGAAGCCATCGTGAGTCGGTTGCCTCAGCCAATTAATGCCAAAACTCTGTCCTACATGGCGGCTTGGAGCAGAACGATAATGAGCGCGCACGTACGCATGCTGTCCTTATAAAAGCGGCCGATATCGGCAGCCCAGCAAAAAATGCAAAAGCGCCGTGCCCACGTAGCCCGGAGAGCGAGGCTGGAAAATGGAGCAATTCGCAAGGCGGCGCGTTCGCGGTGCGAGGAGAGCGCAGCGGCACCTGCAGGTTGACGAGCATGTCGATCCCTTCCACCTTCTGGATCTCGTTATCTTGCAGAAAGAGTATGCGCAGGGAGTTGCGCAGGCGATAGAGCTGCAGGGAGGGCAGCGCGGTGATCTGGTTGTGCCCCAGCTGCAGCACCTCGAGCATGTCGAAGCATGGCAGCTTTCCCATGAAGGCGGCAGCGTCGTCCCCGCCACTTGCCGCTTTGTCATGCGCTGCCTGCAGCGCAAAGCCCTCGTCGAAGATCGGTAGGCCCTCCACGCGATTGTGGTTGCAGCGCAGCGCGACGAGGTTGGTGAGGAAGCAGAGGCCCGAGAGGTCGGAGATGTGGTTGTTGTCCAGGTTCAGCTCACGCAGGCAGATGAAGTCCTCGGACTGGAAAACCTTCCCGAGGTCACGGATGCGGAACCCGGACAGGTCCAGCTCACGCAGGTGCTCGAAGAACCGGTGCCCGACGCGCTCCTCCAGGAAATCCAGGGTGAGCTTGCCGGCGTACTTGCTCTTCGCTGCGGCCTGCTCCGTCGCCTCGATGCCCATCCCGTCGAGCACCTTCAGCTTGCGCAGGTGGTACACGACGTAGAGGCGGTAGTCCTGGCACTGGCAGAGTGGGTTGCCGAGCAGGTCGAGGATGATGAGCTTAGGCAGGTCCTTGAGCTGCTGCACCTCGCGCATCTCGGCGATGCGGTTGTTTCCGATGTACAGCTCCATCAGGCACGACAGCTGCGTGAGCCCCGCGAGGCACTCGATCTCATTGTCCTCCACACTCAGCTGCGTCAGCCATGTCAGGTTCTCTAGGTTCTCCACCCGGCTGATCTTATTCTTCCCGAGGTCCAACAGCTTCAGGCTCGTCAGCGTTGACAGCCCCTCCACCTGCGGAGGGGCTCAACACAGCGTCGGTTAATGGGCCACGCCCTTCCCTGCTCGTCCTGTGCGTCTGAGAGGGCTGTTCAGGGAGTTCCTATAGAAACACGCCCGACGGGCACGCTCCGGCTGACAGGGCACCCCATCGCCAGAGATACTGAGAGCACCGGCGGCTGCATGCATCCATCTCAGGGGTGAGGGGTGGGACCGCAGTGGGTGCGAGATATGCCGCGTGGGTGCATTTAAGAGCATGGCTCCTCCGTGCAGGGGGGCGGCGGAGCGGGCGCGCAACCTGCACGATGCGGTTGTCCTCGAGGGAGAGCTCCTCCAGGGAGGTGCAGCACTCCAGGCCCTCGATGCGCGTCAGCTCGTTGTCCGAGAAGGACGCGCGCCGCATTTTGGTGAGCCGCTCCAGGTTCTGTAACCGCCGCACTCGCTGGTGCTCCAGCACCACCTCCTCCACACTCTCCCACCACGCATCGTCGTCCCCGGCCTCAACCTTCTCACCTGATTGGCCCTGCGCGGCGGCCAGGCTCCACATGGTCCGCCGCTGGCTGAAGGCGTTGTCACAGATGAGCTGCACCGTGAGCGTTGAGGAGTTCTCCAGCGCCAGCGCGTGGTCCTGCCGCCGCAAGATCCACCACCCCGGAGCCCCCACAACTCAGTGTTAGACCCCGCCAACTTACTGTCACTGAAGGCGCTCCGGCAAAAGTTGGTCAGACGCCACCCACAGATGGCCGCTTCTACGAGCCGCTGGTTTCCTGCACCATCCACCGGCGCGCTCGAATCACGCACTCGCAAGAATCACGAGGGCCCTCGAAGATCCCCGGTTCGAGTCGGGGGTGAGCGAGGCGGGCAAAGGCCCGCAGCAGCTGTATGCACGGTGCTGCGGGAACATTTCGCGCATCATGGTACCAATCCCATTGCGCGAGCAAGAAGTGCGAGGGACTCCAGAAAGCAGGACACACAATGGTTGCATGCAGCAGGCTCGGCCTGACGGTCACGCACCTGCTCCGACACGGGGCAGCCGTCGAGCATGCTGAGCATGCTGAGGCGGCGCAGCACGAGGCCGCGGTACGTCTTGTTGTCGCAGATGGCATTATTGCGTAGGTTGAGGGTGGTGAGGTTGGGAGTGTACTTTTTCAGTACGTTGATGTCCTCCAGGCGATAGATGAGGTTGTTGTTCAGCTCCAGTGCTGTGAGGGCCGACAGGCCGCGCATCCCCTCGATCCGCTTGATGAGGTTGAAGCCCAGCTCGAGCCGCTCGAGCCGTTTCAGCTCGGCGATGCCCTCCACCTTGACGATCTCGTTGAAGCTCGCCACGAGCACACGCAGGTTGACCAGGGAGCCGAGCGCCTCGAGACGCCGAATGTTGTTGCCGTGCAGGTTGAGGTAGGTCACCTGGCTCAGGCATGACACCTGGAGAGAGGCAGGGGCAGGGCGGAAGCTTTCAGCACGGAATCCCGCAGCTCGGCGCGCTTGTGATGCTCGTCTTCTCCTTGCCTCTCGCTGCTTGCCGTGCGTGCCCAACGCTCAATCACAGAGCAAGCTGGCTCTTTCCATGATTCTGGTGCTCCTGCAGGCGCTACGATGCCGTCCGACAGATAGGATGCATCACTACTTCCGGCGAGGGTATTTAGAGGGGGCCGAGCTCCCGTCTCCGGTGTAGGCGCTTGAGTCCTGCCCCTAAGCTGCCCCTGCTGATAGCGCTTCCCATAGCAACACAGGGGAAAGCACCAACAAGCGCTATCACAGACGGGTTGGGAGCCCAGTGCAGGGAGGAGCACTCACAACCACTTAAACAGTATCAATGGATTCTTGCCACGCGGCAAACCCAGTGCAGGGAGGAGCACTCGCAACCACTTAAATGATATCAATGGATTCTTGTCACGCGGCAAACCCAGTGCAGGGAGGAGCACTTGCAACCACTGAATTGTTATGAATGGATTCTTGTCACGCGGCAAACCCAGTGCAGGGAGGAGCACTTGCAACCACTGAATTGGTATCAATGGATTCTTGTCATGTGACTCGTGCAGCGAAGCGAGGAGCACCCACAGCGATGACAAGCCGCTGGCGGGCATCCCATCATGCAGGCTTGGAGGCGGCCCACCTGGGTGTGCTTGAGGATGAGCTCCTCAGTCATTATGAACACCTTCATGCGGGTTGGAACCGTGGGGGGCATATTAATGGCGTTCAGGTACCCATCCTCCTCCGAGCCGACGTGCTTGGCCACTGTGCCCGCCCCCGTGCCCTCGTCCTCCACGGTGGCTTTCTTCTCGGCCTCTGAGACGTTGTCCGTGGCGAAGATCAGGAATGGCACCACCGGCCTCGCCATCTGCCGGATGTCGAAGTCCAGCTTCTCGAGCTCCTCCCTGTGAGCCCCGTGCCTCCCAGCTCACAAGTGCCAATCAGCACTGCGTCCGGAGATGGCACTAGGGGCGGTATTCATCCGGGAGGCTCGTCACATGCCGTTGTAGGGTCAGTGCTGCAGGCAGCATTCACCAGGGTGGCTCTTCCACGCCGCTGCTGCACCCGCCACGGGTGACAAGCAGCGCGCGAGAATCTCCAGCTGGCAACCCACCAAGTTGATCACACAACGCGGCGCAGAGCCTTGTGCAGGAGGTAATGCATGGAGTGAGTCGTGGGGGCACGGTGACCATCGTCGGGCACTCACGCCGCCCGGGCCTCATAGTTCTGCGTAGTAACCATGCTGGCAGGGAGACAGTTCACCACTGGCGCCTGCTTCAATCCTCCCCGCGCCGCCGCCGCTAAGACCGACCACTCTGGTGAGGGCAGCATCAATTCACCTATTCCAACTGCAATCTGTACGTCTCTCAGGGCCCAATCTCGAGGATGAGGCCGCCCTTTGAAAGCCCGCAGCCTCAGCAGCTCTACGTCTGGCTGCCTCGTTCAAGCGCCATCTCTTCACGAGACATATCGATGCTGTTCGCTGCGCGGAACGCCTCAATGCACGGAGCTCAATCCACATCATGTGACACATGGCAGATAGACCGAGCCTGCCAACCCTGACCGAAGCGGAGATGGCAAGCTGCCCAGCTTTCCCAGCTACTGAGAATTTTGGAGGTGGCAATACAGAGGAGTCGACAGGGCTTATCGAGGTCCATCGATTTGCTCCTTAATTTGTTGTTTACGATCTCCCATTACTTGTTGGATTCGTGATCTTCGAATAAAATTACACACTGACATTACTGAAATTCAATAGAATAGTCAAATTTAAATGAAGTAAGCCAGCCAATCGATAGTCCTCGGCGAGCCCGGGCCCTACTCCTGCATTAAACCTCCGGAGTTCTCACTAATTGGTTGGGTTGAAGGGACACCACAATGTCATCATAAGTATGATGAGAGCTTGGCTCAGCCGTATTGGCCGAAGCATCTGTGAAAAGGCTCTCACTGGGAAAAGGCTTCCACATCAACAATTCGTCCCCCATATTTTTAAGGACGTCAAGGTAAAATATCAAGACATGCACATCAGCACACCTCTCCAACAGACCACGGGGCATCTCGTGGTGTGGGAGTATTGTGAGATGCTGCGGGCCAGTGTGTGAGATCTCACCTTGACATCATACTCATATTCCACGAGGTACTCGGGGAGCACAAGAGCATGATCGAAGACGAACCACAGACGTTGCTTGGGGTCGCTTGCCTTTATACGGAAAACGGAGTTGTGCTCGGCATACATCTCTGGCAGGATCTTCATCGGCTCCCCCTTCGGCCCTGTGGTGCTCGCCAGCTCCACGCTCGTCTCCTTCATGGCTCGTCGCGCCGCAACTACGTTCATCTCCTGAACCAATGAGCCGCACCACCCACCCACACCTCTTCACCAGAAACGAGCCCAAGACCAGGGGGCGCTGACAGGTCCCAAACAGCCAAATGACTTGAATCCGTGTTGTTAGCCGTCAAGGCGTTTTACGTCAAACTTGCATCCAAGCACGCGGCGCGCGGAGTTCAGGATAGAATCTCTCAGGACTAGCCTGACCTCTGACGAGGCAACACCCTCAGGTCCGACGATAGGGGATAGGTCAAATCTCGGAGTGCCACGGTAATTGGATCTGGTAAACCTCATGCAAGCTTGTCGATCGTCCTCATCCCAAACATGCTGAGCTCCGAAGTGGCTGACTGCGAAGTGATTAGGCTTTACAATCCGTTACAGACTTATTGAGATAAAGGAGGGGCTACTCCTCTAACTGTTCCATTCTTTATTACTTCAAGTCTCATCAGAAGATTAAGACCAAGCGAGCACCTGATGGGTGAATTGGAGTGTTGTGGTGATTGCACTGGCGGCCCACATATCCTAAGGAGAGTGAAGCACACCAACCAGAGCTAGCCCGACCAACACTCGGTGGAGGAATGCTGCCTCCACGTGGCCAATTCAAAGCTACTTAGATGCTGACGTGCTGCAATAACGGACGTGAACAAATATACAAATTTAATATCATTTGTGCTCCCTATATAAGCTAGCTGTTACTACCTGGGTCTTAGTTGTCAATCGCATACTGGCACAACAATAGTGATGGTGGGATCATAGTGAGAGCCCCCACTATGATCCCGCCAACTTCAAGCATATATATATATATATGTCAATACACAGAGAGAGAAGTTGCATTTATGTACGTATATCCATAGGGTCCCCGGCACCCAGACTCCGATGTAATCAGCAGACAGATGTGCCACGCAGCTACATGGGAACACATGTTACATCAGATGGTCTAGTCATTCCAGCTTCTCAGCAATTGTACAAAATGGGGCAATAAATGAAGCTTGCATTTTGAGTATGTGTGCAGAGGATCATCGACAAATAAAACGCCTGTAAGCGCTGCAAAGTTGCGTGTTTCATGGTGCCTTTCAGAGCAGTGGTCGCTACGAAAAAGTGGCGTATGGCAATCGGATTCCTGCAACTATATAGCTCGGCGCCCACTGTAATGCAAATGGCAGGAAGGCCAGCAGACCGGATTTGCCGCCCTCTTGGGGCCATCTGAAGGCCCTAAGGCATCTGCCAAGAAGCCCGTATGCTCAAACCCCCCGAGGGCCAGCTGGTTACCCGAAATGCGCTGAGCTACCGCTGCCCACTGGTGGACGAACAGACCATGCGAACAGACAGAAGCACCGTCGGAAGGCGTGATATGTTTGCCAGATGAGGGCATCAATATGCCCACCCCAATTAACCCAACTCACCACAGAGCCCACACAGGCTGTTGAATGCTGCGGGTAGGATTCATACGCACCTGCACTGACTTGCCAAGGAAAACCTTGGTAACAAGGACCTGGCCAGACGACCACGCCTTATGGGACTTGACGCCGCTCTTGGTCCCTGCCATCTGCTCGACGCGCTTCTGCAGCCGCGGGAGGTCGCTGAGGCTCACGCTGTTCGAAAGGCACACTGCGCCTTCACCCGTCAGCGCAGCGTACTCATGTGGGTGCCTGAAGCCGTCCTCCGTGGCGCGCTGTAACTCCCCAGGCATCAGCGGGTTCTCGCCAAAGAATAAGTATTCCAGCGAGCGCTGCGCAGCAAGAAAGAACCCACCCCTCCACATCCACTCCCCATGGGAATCCCCCTGTCAGCGAGACCCCTGTCCCCTCAAGCAGGTCAGTGCAAAGGATGATCGACCATCAGCTTGAATGCAAATACTCTGGCTTGTCTGCAAGTCAGATTAACGCTTCAAGCTCACGGCCACAACTGAAGTCAGGCCCACTCCGTCAGCACGGCAGCCACGAGACGCCGCAGGAAACTACCGCTGTTCAGCACCGAGGATGCGAATGCACAGTTCTTTTGGGCACCACGCCTCCCCTGTTTCCAAAGGGAAAGAAATATTTCTCTCTTAGGAACTACAAGGTCATGCCTCAAGACTGTGCCCAGAGATACTGAAGCAACATTCTCTTTGATGTCACACTGGTGGATAGTTCACGATATGGAAATACAAGCTTTGGTCGCTTCGAGCTGAGTGTGTGCACGCTAAATTGGGAAGCAAGGACGTGTGCCTTGCCTTATACGAGGGGTCGCCAATATCCACCATGTTCTCCAAATGCTCCTCAAAGCGATTGCGGAGGAAACGGTTATGGATGCGGGTAACGCGGGTTACCCGCAGGCCGCTAACATTGTACTGCGTAAAGTCCTCCTTAAAGAATCGCGAGTGCAGAAGGTCCACGCAGGACTTGTACCAGAGATCGGTGGGCCGCCCGTCCTCCATTCGGATATTGCCCCCCGTCTCCAACTCGACCATTAGCCGCCGCACATATTGGTCTGCAGGACCACAACACAAATTGGAGACTGGGTTATCGCAGGTCAATATATACAGCAACTCGGTCTAGTCGTTCTGAGGACGAGGGAGCTTCGTTATTTATTTGGTGATACCTCGGGAGGCCGGCCGAGCAGCAAGAGGACCAGCCCTGACGGCGCTCCAAAGCAGCAGTACGCAAGGTGCGGCACGCTTAACAAAATAAGGATACCTCACACAGGGCCCTACAAGAAGGTCGCCCTCACAGTACTATTCTACTATAGCTTTCGCAGTAGCCGTTTTCTTTAGCAAGACCCGGCGGTTTGCATATGTAGCGGCAATACAAGAACAAGACCACCTTCCAAACCATAACAATTGGATTCCACCAAGCGTTGAGCTCCCAGTGGGGATAAGGCATGAGAAAAAAGGCTTTCACCGGTCATCTCGTACACCTTCTTTTTACAGTCGTCAAAGAAAGTTTCTGTGTCTGCATTGGGGCAGCACGCCACTCCAGATCAGCTTAGCAGAGTAGGATCGCTATGCTCTCCCGTGCCGTCCACGCCTTTTAGCAAGTCGGCACTTGTCACGTCATTTGGGAGGCACTTTTTGGCAAGAGCGACTTGGCAAGCCGTTCTGGCAGCTCGGCACTTGTCACGTCATTTGGGAGGCACTTTTTGGCAAGAGCAACTTGGCAAGCCGTTCTGGCAGGTCGGCACTTGTCACGTCATTTGGGAGGCACTTTTTGGCAGGAGCGACTTGGCAAGCCACTCTTATGCGAGAAAGAGGCGCTGCAGGCAATAGGACGGTTGGGATGCGCCCCCGCACAACGAGACTATCTGTTGCCTTGAAACCATGCTCCCTTAAATACCTTATCTGGCGAAACCCGCTCAGGAGGATGGCGCCTGAAGGCCGTAGAAGACCGGAGGCAGCGATGCCCTAGCACAACGTTCTACAGGTGAGGGATTTGGACGTAAGCCACCCCATCACGGGAGAGCTTACCTGCGACCTCCTTGGACTTCCTCTCCACCACTCCCTTGAGAACCTCAAACTTTGCCTCCAGAGGCCCGAGGAGCTCCTGCATGACGAGAGACTCCGATCAGACCGCAGGACATAACGCGTTCTATCGGTTGCACAGGACTTGTCTGAACTTGTGTTTTGCAACTCGAAGCTGAACACCTAACTCCTGAACGAGACCCGGAAATACGCACGGGGTGCGATAACCCTCGAAGAGAAAGGCCAGGGAGGGCCGTATGACGGGATACAGGGCTCTCCGATGCTTCATACGATCAAAGGGCGTCAGGCGGGGCGCCCCGAGGACAACCGGCCGCCGGCCCTGCTCAGGCTCAGAAAGAGAAAAGATCGGGCAAATGAACATCACCGAGGATTGATCATCCCGTTTGTAGTACTTGATCTCCTCAATCTCCCTTTCGATGTCCTTCTGCTGCCGTATCAACGTATTCAGCATCAAGTTGGCTTGGCCGACCTGAGTGCAGAAAAGGTTTACGTGTAAGACCTCGTAGCAACCCTCAGTTCCCTGGTGGAACCCACTGCCAGGACCCAAGTCGGAGCCCCCTTGGAGGCCTATTCACATAGAAGTACGGTGCTGAATATCAGAAACGGCGAACCATACCCCCGGGGCGGTGGTCCGCAGGCCGAGGGCCTGTAACGAAGCTTCAGGCAGAGATGAGGCGAGAATTTGCCTGTGAGATGAGCTCCTACAGAAGAAGGCGGAATACTGCGCAAGTTTGCTAACTAGGTGACCAGCAGGCACGATGCGACGGGTAGAGTCCGAAATCGAAAGTAGCCCTGACCTTGGATTGCTTGCCCTCCTGTGCTCGGCGCAATGCATTCGTGGTATTTCGACGAAGAGTCTTGATACGCATATTGTAGTACATCTTCTTCTTCATGTATGTTGCCTCGGCGAGTTGCTTTGTCTCGTCAGGAAGGACAAGAGTGTCTAAGGTTGTGAGCTGCTGAATATTGAACAACACGTATGTCTGTAAGGAAGACCCGTGGCACCCCGTCTGACGCTCAGGGCCGCTGTGCACAGGTGCTGTACAACTGCTATTTAAACCAGAAGGCTTCGCTCCCTCCCACCATCTGCATCAACTATTTGTCGTTGCATAGACGATGACGTCTATGCACTCCAATCGGCTTCATTGCTTCGGCTTCGACAATAACTTTACGGAAACTGCCTCTGAGAAATAGCTGTGCCTGGTCACGCTGTCCACTCGCGCCGAGTAGCGAATGTGAAGAAAAAAACTGTGAAGGAGCGTCGGCCCTCGAACGACGCAGTTGCGGCTGTTTTGTGTCGTATGGAGGGTAACCGGCGCTGTGCGCTATGTTTTATCGAGCTGGGATGAGAATGTTTTGCAACCTCGGACGATGCCTGGGGTTTTCCGCACCTGATAGTTACACAGCGAAGAGATGGGATTCTCGCCCCAGTGGGGGTCGGTAAGGCACAGCTCCGAGAGGTGCTGCAGTCGTGCCAGATAGCAAACTTCCTTAAAGCTACCGATCCCATTGTCCGAGAGATTAATGCTAGTTATCCTCGGGCAAGACTTGAAAACTTCCCCAATCCTCTCGATTTTGTTGCGGCTCAAGTTTATCTCCGTCAAGTTTGTGAGGGTATCGATGCCTTCTATACGCGGGATATTATTATCGCAGAGCCAAAGCCGCTCCAATTTTGTGAGCTTATCCAAGTTTTCTATCCTTCTAATCTTATTGGAATACAAATACAGGTTCTTGATGTTGACACACTTATCCAACCCGGATATCCGATGGATCGCGTTCTCGTTGAGCCACACGTTCTCAAGGTTGACGCAGGATTCCAGCGTTTGTATCTCAGTCAGGCTCTGTTGCATTATGCATATTGTAGTGATGTTGGGGAAGAAATGCAAACAGCACATCTGAGACACCATAAGCGCGTGCAGTCAGCACCAGCTAACGAGAAAAACAAGGCGAAGCTTGCGTTTATCTTCCCGAGCGAGGCATATCAAAAAGCAAACCCACAATATAAAAGCAAGCGCAACAGAGCCTCACCTTTGGGAAGTTATAGAGAAACATTTCCAAAGTGGAGACCTCATCAGCGCGGTGGATGAGCTGGTCTTCGCTGATGCCGTTGTTCTCACATAACTCTTGGAGCGCTGAGTTGTAAACCCGAATTTAGAATTCTTGCAGTTCTAATAGTATCCATAGCAGAGAACACTGGGCTTTAACAACGTGGAAAAAATGCGAAAGAGAGCAAGACAACCGATCGAATTAAATGCGCGCTTAGCTGCTGGAAAATAGCCAAAGGTCTTGGAGACATGGTGATTGTATGCGGGGTTGTCATACCAGCATATTCCTGTTGAGATAACTGCCTGAGGTCATCTCGCTGTTTATCGCTCGATGACATTTTAATTCAACCTAAAACGCTGTGCTTACCAAGGTGTGTAAACGGTTCACCAGCAAGCGAAGCTCCGAAGAAGCCGCGCAAGTGCGGTGTGGACAACTGACAGTGGTTTTCGCATATCTTTGTCTTGTTGTTTAAGGTATGCAGCACAAGTAGCCCAATCAGCAACCGTGACTAAGGTGCAGACATGCTGATATCAGATTTTTAACTATAGACCTGTCAGGGTCGTCCAGAAGACTATAAACAACCAGAAACTGAAGATAACAGAGCTATATGTTTCATTGCATATGCATTTGTTGAGGCGCAAGGGCTTGTGGGCGACGAGGTTTTTCTCGCTTTCCCACGCCTAAAACCTTCACCTCCCTCGCAGGGCTCGTACGTGTTAGCGCAGCTTGAGGAAGGTGAAGGAACCACTACACGACGATTCGAAACAGTCTACTATACCTAAATGTCAGTTTTTGACAATATCGAAGGGACTATCATTCGTCAAATGCGTCAGAACGGTAGTGCTATACACCTTTGCGAAGTCGTTCTTTGGAAACACTGATGTAGCCCACGCCAGTTCAAACTGAGAGCTACCTCAGCTTCGACCTTGCACCTTCGCTTGGCTTCGACCGATTTCCATTTGTGTGTCCGACTGCGCTAATAACTATAAGGTGCGTCATCGGTCATGGTCGACGGTCATCGACCATGACCACGACCATCCCAGATCCCAGCACTACCGCTACCGTGTTATACCATACCATACCACCAACCCGTCTGTCGACGTCGATGTCGTTCACCTCGTACTTATCGTGTCACAGATCATCACGGCGCGTCGCTCGTCGGATTCAAAAGTATGTAGGGCTCATCGTGAGTACTGCGTGAAAAAGCGAAAAACTGGAAAATATTGAACATATAGCAGGGGCCGGCACGGCGGATGCCGATGCCGCCGCACCACCTGCCGGAACCTGCTCCTATGGCGTGGTCTCTCATGGGAACACTGACTTTCACCCCCCATAAGGGGGGAGGTCTGTGGTGCCCTGTGTCACCCCTCGCCTGCTCGGATGTCACTTGCAGTGCCTGCCCGTTGCTCCGCTCGTGTGTCACCGTCTGTCCGACAGCTTAAACCCGAGTATCTTACAGTGTAATCTGACTTTAGACAACCGAGAACCCTACCTCACTGTGCCTCTGACATCCTTCTGGCAGTAAATATATTGCCATATATCTACTTTCTTATAAGTCTCCGCTGCGGCGGGCCCGCACACCAGAGCCGAAGCCTGCTGCTCGATGCCGTCAGGAGGCGGGAAAGATGCGTGTGTGAAGTGCACCTGGTGATTGGCCGCGGAGTGAACCTCCCGCTGAAATCTGTATAGGCAGCCCTGACCGGGAGTCCCGGTGCAGGCCCCTATGACAGATTCCTAGGTAGCCAACACTGGACCTGTGACTGATCCGTAAGCCCGTGCTGTGACACATCAAGGTGAGCTAGGACCGAGTGATGGGAAAGCTAAAATATATACGGCTGTAATATATTATAAGGTTTCACAGAGACGAAAGCTGAAGCCGTGGACTCAGGGTTTCGGATACAGTACTAAGGTGAATATTAGAATACAGAGACTGTTTTAATATTCCCGGCGGTCGGTGATGATGCGGCACGTGACACAGCAAAGAGTCACAGCACAGTGAGGGGTGACAGCAGAAGGGGGGCAACAGTCACCCATATACTGGGGGTGAAAGTTGCATCCCCCGTGACACCACCTCACCCCGTAGGTGTGAGGTGACCAAATGCAAGTGTTACGTGGGCCTGCAGGATTGTTCGGATCTAAGGGGCCTTTTTCAACCCGACTAGATTGGCTACTGCCGGCGTCATCCTAAAATCTAGCAAGCACATCACACGATCGGGCTTTCTCTTTTCTTTTTTTTTGTTTTCTTTTCATCTGTTTCCTTGGCTGTACATTTTGTGCTCAACGGTTGATGCTAGGCACCCAAGGGACCGTGCGGAAAGCCGGCCAATCGGTGTCGTCGTCGTCCAACTCCATGGCATTGAACGCGGCAGTCGACGGAGACGAGTCAACCGCGGTTGCGGCTGCGGAAGACTCGGTTGCCAACAACTCATCTTCCGCAGGAGGATCGGCGGCACGAAACCCCATGATGGCAACGTCGGTTGCAGAGTCTGGAGCCGGATCCTGTGGAGCCTGAAGAGCCATGGCCCGCACAGGGGGCGGGGGGTCTGGCGGAGTCGGCCAACGAGAGATGGGGGGGCGGTCATGAGCGGGCTTCGCCGCGAGAGGAATGCGGTCATGGGCAAAAGATTGCCGGCATGCGTAGGGGCACACACCCTTGGTGGAGGGGTGGCCATCCGTGAGGCCCCAGAGTCGAAAACAGGTGACGCAGGGGAACCCTGCGCCTTCCCACTGCAGGTGCCTGCCGCCCTTCGCCTTCCATGTGCCCTTGGGCTCCACGTAGGCATCGCTGCGGAGCGCCATGAAGGTCCCCACACCACCGCGTCCGCCGCCCGCAGGAGTACGCCCGCCGTTGCCACCACCGGAGGTAGGCGGCGGGGGCGTGGTGAGGCGAGCGAGCCTCCCCTCATCCCGGTGCACTGTGCAGATGCGCAAGGAGAGGGACGAGAAGGAGAATCGCGCACCGGCGGTGAGCTCGCGCAGCACCACCAGATACAAGGGGGTGACGTGAGGGGAGACCGCCGCGGACATCTTCAGCACATGACGAAGGTCCTCCACCCTGTTGACGTCGCTGTACGCGGGGTGGAGCTTGGCGTGTTTGTCCGCCAGCTTGCGGAACACCGTAAGCTGGGGGGCGGGGTCGTTGGACTCGTCGATGATTAAAGCACGCAGCTTCGTCCAGTAGCGGTTGGAGTCGGGGTCGCCGATGCCTTCAGCGTGGAACCGAAGCCGCTGGAGTGCTGCGCGGTCATCATGCGGATAGATGCGCGAGGACTCCTCCTGAAGGGCGAGGGCAGTGCCTCGCAAGACTGTCGGGAGGATCACGAAGATGAGCTCGTTGAGGGCCATGTGGTACTCGTCGAACTCGTGGTCCAGGTCCAGAAGCTTGTCGAATTCAAAGTGCGAAATCGGGGACAGGACGTGGGCCAAGTTAGCCAGAAGGACGGTGAAGTCGGTTTCGGCGTCCTCGCCGTCCAGGGATAATCCAGAAGCAGCTTTGTAGCCGTAAGTACGAAGTAGACGGCAAAGTTCTTCACTGTAGTGAGATGCGTAATCTAACCGCTCACTGTAACCGTGAGCGGTAGATGCCCGTACAGGGGTGGACACCCAAACTGATTCATCCTTGTAAAATTCCTCAGCAGTGGGGGCACGAGCTGCCGGCAGGGGCTTCTTCACCAGAGTGGACATGCGCACATGCGCACGATGGGGTCATTGTCTTGGGACTCGTGCGATGACGGCGTGCCAGAACGTTGAGACCGCGCAGGTGAAGAGGAGCCAGTCGGTGTAGGCGTGGCCCCAGATGTTGTTGCTCTAGCAGCGCGTAGAGCGCTGCCAAGTGTCGGGCGTGCTGCGGGCATGTTCGGGATGAAATAGTTCGGAATCTTCCCGAACCGCATCCAAAAGCCGTATAGAGGCGTCCAAGTCGGAGTCCTTCAATAGGCGTTTGCGAGCTCGAGTAGATGTTGCCATACTTCTGAAAGCCAGAGAAAAGATGATGCGCGGTAGCACGTTTGGGTGTTGTGGCGGAAATGGAGGGATGACGTAACGGCAGAACGTGCGGAGCGGCGAAAAGAGCGTGGGGCACTTGCAAATGTCGATGTGGTCGAAGGCGTCCGGAGCACCAGCCCAAAATACGTAAACCAGCGGGATCAGGGCAGGTAAAACAACGTAAATGAACATTGCCACAACCGAGCAATAGCAACGCGCGGTGCCCATGACTCGCAGCCGCAAAGGACGTCTACCGTAAAATCATGTCCGAATCCTAGTCGCACCCAAACGCGCAAGTGCGCACCACCTCTTCAAGCGGCTGCTTAGCCAATCATGGCCAAGATAGCAAGTGGAATGAAAACGTGGATGGGGCCACGACCTACCGGAATATCCAAGTACACTAGATATCAGAAACTCCCGTACTCGTGTGGATAAACTGTCTAAGATAAATAAACCCTAAGCTAGATATACCCGGAACGGTCTCGGACGGTCTCGGTGTCTAGCCTACCTGTGACACGCGTGTGTCACAAGACGTAACCTACGTATCACCAACACCAGTGTTGGTCCTAGGGATCTGTCATAGGGGCTCGGCACCGGGACTCCTGTGGCTGCCTATACAGATTTCAGCAAGGGGTGACAGCAGAAGGGGGGGAACAGTCACCCATATACTGGGGGTGAAAGTTGCATCCCCCGTGACCGAGACCGTTCCGACTCCGTGACCGTTCCGGGTATATCTAGCTTAGGGTTTATTTCTTATACGAGTTTATCTACATTGGTTCGCTGACTGTCTGATATCTTGAACCGGGATATTTGTTACGGCTATGTAAACAAGCGCCGTAATATATTATCAATATACAAAATAAACACTGCAAAGTGGAACAGCAATGCAAGTGTACGGATGAGCGGGTTTGTGAGTGCAGTCTCTCTAAGAAGATCTGCTGAAGCACAATGCTTCCTCACTTTTGTACCTAACGTCTCCCATCATCTTAGATGGTACCGCCATTGGGTTGTGAACCCGAGACGTAGGTTGAACGACCAGCATGGTAATAACGACTAGTTCGTTCATGCTGCGCATGCGAGTTCCGCGCATGCTGAAAGCCAAGATGGTTCTTGTTTGTTTTCAAGATGTATCTTTGCTTTGCCATCTTCGAGTTCGACATACGAACTCTCGATGACAGGGATGCCTGATGATATGACATTATCATCTGGCGACATGTACAGTCATCGTCGACCGTACTGACGACTGTCATAAATATATGACGCGACTCGACATGTACAGTCATGGTCGACCATACTGTCGACTGTCATAATAATATATGACGCGACCGACTGACATGACATGACATGGTATGACATGTCTGACAGGTATGACACGTATGACATGTATGACACATATGTCATCGGTCATGACCCTGACAGATCTCCCCTCTTAAAAGAGTTGTGACCTCACAACGGGCATACCTTTGTATATGTCTATGATGTCTTTGTTGTTGTCGCTTCTTGCTGGTACCAGTCTTCTTACACCGATTTGAGGCGTCCCTCATGGTGTTTTTAGGTTATTGGGGGGAACTGAGTCCACTTTAGTCCCTCACCTTAGGCATTTAGCCCTACAGTTCTTAGGATGTAGCCCACCTTTCCGGAAATCGTATCGTATTTCAGAGTGACGTTCCAAGGTTCAATGAAGAGCGTTTTCGTGATACAGATTGACGCTGGATTACTGATTGATCCACACGTTATCATGTATGTACTAGACGATTCAAAGCATCCGAAGTCTACGTTACGGATTATTTGCGCTAGCCGTCGTCGCTTTGCGCGATCGATGATCCCACGATTTTATAATCGAACGATTCTCGGCCTGATATAGTGCACCCAACCCTTCCTCCCCTCCTGAAGCTACTATGGAGGTTCACAGGTAGCGATGGGGAGCCCGATTTTTGGGGCTTGTTTTAATGCAAACGGAGAAGGCCCTGCTTACGAGATATCGGAGGGTCTTTATAAGTCCACTTTAAATCCTCACCCGTCTGCCAAACTCCTTTTATGGTCCAGTACGCACGCTTTGACGAACATCTGTCGCGATGAGTGAGAATGGATTCGCCACGTACTAATGTGAAATTCGTTTTAGTTATGTGTGTCAAGCATAACTCAGGATCACAACTCCGTCCACCTCAGTTATCCGGTAGCGCGGATTTACTGGCCACAGAATCCGATGACAAACCACGGTCTTGGCAAAGGTAGCATTAGCAGTTTTTCACAGATATTGGTACCCGCATATGCGTATCTGTGTAAGGGTATGATTTATACAAGGCTCACTACACCTTAGCAAGGAAGGATCAATTCCTGCTCCTGTCATATCAATTTGATGCAGGGTAAAAAATGTTAGGGATATAACCCTGCAGTTCTCGGGTTGCAGCCCATTGCACCGAAGGCGCATCGCAGTTCTTGGGATGCAGCCCTGATATATTTATACGACCGATGGATGAAAACCTCTTGGGTACATGTTTCCACGGCCTGATTATTATTAGGTCGGCAATTATTGGCAAAAGTTATTGGCTATCAGCTTTTGACTCAGAAGCCACAATGTTATAGAAGCTGCGACCTATTGTGATCATATGCGGCAGTTATGCCTTCAGCATACGTAGACAATATGATTATGTGGAACTTATAATCCCACTTAAGTTGCATCATGATAAATTTATCCAGGTGTTAACAAGTGTTCAGGATTTGATAAGGGGTTGACGCCCCACAAGCCAAAGGTCACTGTCTCATAAGGCTCGCCTCAAGTGTGCGGCTTTGAGGATTAGCGTCCTGGCGAGGCACAGTCGTGATGCTTCCTAGTCCAAAGAGCTGGAAATGAGAGTGCTCAAGATATCCAAAGATAGGAAGGCTTTTGGTTGGCCAGTGTTACTGTCAAGATGCTTAACCTTGATGGAATGGCATTCGGATACAAACTGTGCAACCATGCATGCGACTTATGCATTGGTGTATGACTTTGATGAATTGTCTCTTGTCATGAACCTGGAAGGAATGACGGGCAAATAGCTAGAGTGGCGGATTTACTCACTCGGCTTTGCTGTCTATGAAATTCGATGCCTGATGGCACAACTGGCAATCCTTTGCTCAGATGCTTTCCTTAAGACATTGGCAACAACTTGTGTGCCAGCTTCTCTAGATTTGGGGAGAAACCATGGATCAACAATTTATCAATCAAAACACATGTATCAAGGTTGATTCATCGAATCCTTCAACTCTTGAATTTCGACAATCAGCATCTCAGGCTGTTGACGTCAAAGTGATGGTCGTAAGCTTACAATATAGCTTATTCACATTTGAAAAACCATCGTTCTCCTATGTCAGTGCCCCTACAATGATAGAGCCGGAGAAATGTGCATTTATGATTTCTTCATAATGAACTTTATGTGTCAATAAGTCAAATAAGACTTCATTTGATGTTTCGATCGGCATGATGTACCGTGTCATCAATTTTATGGCTGCTATACACAGATGCTGGAACTTTTGATAAGATCTTTAATTTTCCAAGCAAAATCACAATGATGTAAGGTGTGGCAGCTGTATGAAAATGAATGAATCTATACTCTTCCTCCCCCTTGTAAAAAGAGATGTATCAAACCAATCAGATGGTGATGGAGGATGTTATTCAATCATTATGTTATGCGAATCAGACTGAGATTACTCATCGAATGTTTTAGAGGTAACAATGTCAATCTGAACATTGATTCTCTCTACGTCATATTGGCAATATGCCTGACGTTTTTGAATGTGGCTAATGCCAGATGATGTCAAATGCAGTTGTTGGGTTGCAGCTTACATACATTTGTCAATTCAGGGTCACTATAGTGTGCCCAACTTAGACAATGTTCTGGAAAATGATTGTCATGATGAACAAAGAAATCAGTGATGGAGAGTTACCGAAGTTTAACTTTGGTATCGAAGCTAATGGAGAGTCAATCAAGAAGTGTCCGTAATGACAACAACTTACTACGAGTTGTATTTTCGTAGTTGATGGATGGCTGACATGTCATTTCATTATGAATGGAACATGGCATTGCCTAGTGACATGTGTATATTCTTCAGCACATGATCATTTATCTCAATGGTGCCCATTTTATTTTTGGGCAGACACTATTCAGAGACTTGTTATGATAAAAGAAATATGAATGATGAATGTGTCATTTCAATCCGGTAGAATTGTGACTTGTTTTATGACTATAAAATTTCTGTCACTTTCCAGAATGCTTGTCTTATGTGCCAAAATGTTATGAAATTACAAATATGGTGTCAATCAATATGTGGATGGTTTATACCATTGTATGCTATTCCACAAATAAGTAATGATGTCAGAGTGAAAACTTTGGACAATTGCAACTCAGTACAAATTTGAGTGCATTCAAGCCCACTTAATGTTCAGAATCTGAATCTAATGTACTTTTCTAGCTAGAGCTACCATTGACTATCCAACATCCACTGAGGACATTGTTTCTTACGTCTTTTGGCATCACGCTCAGCGTTTTTCTTATTCTGCAAGCGCCTCTTTGCTACTGCTACATCCGGAACGTTGTACCAGCTACGAAACTTGCTGGTAACTTCATCTTCTGAGCTTTCTTCATCCAAAAGCAAAACTGGCTTCAACATGTCTTGTTCTTTCATCGAGGACGAATCACACAGGGATGCAGCAGACCTGCAGCATGAGAAGAAAATAAACAGCAAGAAAGTCACTATGCAAAATCACCACTGAAGGAGATGACTTTCATCATAGGGTGGTATATTGGTTGTTTCATATGACACATAGAAGATATGAATAATTCGAAGAGAATTTTGGGATAAACATCCTGGATTGGCTGTGCTTGATTGCTCTATGCCCAAGAATGACCGAAGAAATTGCTTGCCATTTTTCAGCCATATAGCGTGGAGGCTGCTTAACAACGGTTGGGTCATAAGCTAAATAGCTATGCAGCTATGTCGGAGGCTGAATAGCCATGATTGCACAGACTCTGTCTTTTATGATGAATAGACCTCTGAGAAATGGTGTCTAAAAAATCAATTGACAACAACTCAACCTTTTGGTATGATGTAGAGCTGATGATCTTTGTTGCACTTCAATTGTTTAATGTGCACTAATGAAATGCCTTGTGATATATAATCTCACAGAATAGGCATTGCTCAATGGCGATATGATCAGATATGTAATGATCAATGAAGACAAGATGATTGGTATGGCTCATTCAATAGGCATAATTACCTCAAAAAGATGCCAATACACGGATACATATCAAGACATAAGGGCAATAGGCTTATTGTATAGCCTTCAAGGCAGCTAGCATTCATGCTGCATTGGTCAGCTCAGTGGCTTTGACCTTTCTAGGTGTTGTACTCAGGCCGTGGCCTGCATATTGCATTGAGTAATCTTGACACCTTTAATGATCCAATCAAATGATATGTATGAAATATCAAGAATGGTTGCCCTTTTCAATGATCATCGGTGGCAGAGGCTATAGTGCTTGCACCGTGTCAATATACAATTCTAGTCTGGATACATGCTAGACCGGATGTATACAATGTCTAGATCTTCAAAATCAAGCTCATATGTATCATGGCTGATGTATGTGTCAACTTCATGGAGTTCTGCATGGTTTGACTGTATTCAGTCAGGCTTACCAAAACAAAAACAATGATGCAACTTATATTGTTTTATTATTTGTCTTTATTATTTGGTTTTTAGTTGTATTTCTAGCTTATCATCTTCCCCCCTCAAGGAAGTGTATTGCTAGGCGGTTGTCAAGCGCCGTTTAAATACAACAGAGGTCCGACCTCTATGTGATGACGTGATAGCTTACTATGAAGCTGGATAGCAGTTCTCGGGTTGCAGCCCATTGCACCAAAGGTGCATCGCAGTCTTTGGGATGCAGCCCGAATTCACGTCATCAGCGTGGGTCATATAGTGCCCATGCATGTGCTGTATAAAATACAACACTACCCTCCAGCAGCGAAGTGGTTTGCTATTACCATCATCGTATGCTGTGGGATGTCAATATATGATCAGAGAGCATGGATATATATATATATATGTACCATGTTTGTCAATATCGGAGAGACTATGTCTTCTTTAAAATCCTCATGACTATATGTATAATGGTGCTATATTGATGTCAACACCTTTACTCTGAGTGATTTATTGATTTCAGATGTGATGTCGTGGCAAAAAATATGTCCACGTCATTGGCACGAGTCATGTTGTGTCCATGCATACACGATCTTAGCGCAGGTCACAATACAGTGCCCGAGCATACGCGATTTTAGCGTAGGTCACATTGTGCCTCTGTTTATTACATATGAGAATATATATTACTCATCTTTGTGAGTCTAAACAGCATTGTGCTGATTGCAATGCTTTCTCTGGTGATTTATATATCACAGATTATACCAAATGTGGTGATCAGTCCAGTGCAATATTTTGTCACCGGAATGTACAGGGATTGTGAATGATTGCAATCCAGCCGGAGGAATAATCTCAACAGCTTATTCTGTACTAATGAATTCATCGGAGTTATACTCATTTCGACGATTCAAAAACCCATGTTAGTGACAACAGCTCATATGAATATATAGGGTTTTTATCAAAATGATTTTATGTGATGTCAACATATTATGAACAATTCACTTGCATCTCAGGACAAAGGAGTTACGCTTGGAAGGTCTTACATGGTGGTCACCAACAGTTATCAGCTGTTATTCGGGTGCCAAATTCTGCCTTCAACACTGGGACTATATCAACCAGTCTTACAGCGATGCACTTGTCCTTCCCACTCTTATATACGGCTATAGTGCCAAAGTGCATCAGGTGGGATATATATATATATATATACATTATATAACTATCATCTTCTGATCCAGGAAATGCAATTAAGCATGGTATCAGGTTATATGTTATGTATATAGTTCAGCATTCCAAACTTACTCGAGAATGTAAATGCTGAGCAAGAGTCAACTTATAGTCATTAGGATATAGTTTCCCATCCGAGTTTACACTTTATTAGTGATAGTGGATTTAACGTTGTACAGATTTCAACGTTATTTGTGGATGCAGTGATTTTATCAAAAGCAATCTATCAGAAATCACCAGATCGGAATATGAAATGGATATGTGTGAATCCTATCCACCTTCTTCCCCCCTTGAGGAAGTGTGAATACATAGGCAGTCAGTTGTTTATATACCTTATAGCTTATAGCTTATAGCTTGCAGTCCTTACTGTTATACCTTATAGCTTATAGCTGAGGAAGCAGCTTATACAGTTTTAGGGTTGCAGCCCTACAGTCCTTGGGTTGTAGCCCTGCAGTTTTTGGGTTGTTGCCCTACAGTTCTTGGGTTGTTGCCCAGGGTATTATCATGTCTGTGATGATTTAGCATGATATAATAATGCCAAAAAAACGAAGTTTTTCGAAATAAATGTGGCATTTTAGGGCATATATAGTTACAGTGGCCCTGTTACTCAATATGGTGATTAGGGTGTTACATGATATCAGTAACCCTAATACAGGTAAAAAATAAGCAGTATAATGTTTTTGCAAAGATTTTTAAGCAAAACTGCATTTAATACCTACATAAATGTAAGGTGGTTTTCAGGAGGTACGTTACACCCCTGTTACACACATTTAATTTTAGGGTTGTTACAGGGCGTTACACATGCTGCATAAATCAGGGATTGTTATTTGATATATAAACATTCATTTCAGCAAAAAAAATCAATCCGAAATTTTCAAAATGTGTTTTACGTACAGCATTTTGAGCGATTTATCGTTACAGCAATAGCGTTACCCCTATATATTCAACACCTAATATTTAGGGTGTCACACAGATATGACATGTGTCATTATGATTTCCTGATACCTCAATAGGTATAAAATCATAATTTTAAATAAAATGGGCACACATTTTTCATTTTGAAATTAAACGTGGAGCATTTTTACCCATTTTACAGCTTTTCAGCTATCTGAAATATTGCTTTAGTGACATATCTCAGTGTATATATGGAATGTAAGTACAGAATCACTGTAAGGAACTTCACTTTTGCATATGACAAATTTCATAGCAAATAAGTGAGTTGTGCTGTATATCAACATTTATGGTTGACAGCATTCTGGGTTTTACTGATTTAAACCCATGCACAGCAAATGTACTTATCTGATTATGTATAGATTAATCAACTTAAGTGGATACACCCACTTTAGTGATATTTCTCAACCTATGATTTGTTTTGAGCATAGGTCTGTGCTCTTAAGATTTATCAAAGTGATATATCTCATTTAGAACAAATCTGGACTTTGCTGGATACAATCACAGCAACTTGACACAGCACATTTATATGTGTGTGGTTGTCCTTAACACTATTGTCAGATATCATGTAAATACTGATCTGTGTGTTGCATGCAATTGATCTGATCAAGTCTGATTCAACTGTCAATATGCAACGTAGTTGTTGTAGTTGCTCCAGCGATAGTAAAGGTATGGACAGTGTTCAGCAGTTACCAGCTGCATTATGAACACTGTATAATGCCTTCGGGTCTGGAGATATTCTCCATCCAGCCCTACAGCATGTTATCTTATCCTGTTCCCTTATGTATCGCCATCATTGACACTTTCCACGCACATGTGTTTGGAAGTGGTATCCATATTACCATATACAATATAGTTGATCTATTCACTCTGAGTCAGTGAATCTCAACATGTATAATGAATGCTAGTGTATGTGCAGTGTATAGTACTGCTGATTAGTACTCAGTGTGTGTGTGTGTGTTTACTTGTACACACTCTGCAGAATATGTTCTGGATATCACAATATCCTAGACAATTTATCATGCAAGACAGTCAGCATACCATGTACTGATTACATCTAACATGATATATCAAGTTTAGGGATCATTGTAATTCCATGCTAATCTCATTACAAAATGAGTTGCTTGATAGATTTTACATGAAGCTCAGGTGAGCATTCCATCCGGTGATCCACCATAGAATGTACATGTGATCTGGAGAGCATCTCGGCTCCACCAGGCATGACAAACTAATTATGGTGTTAAGATCACTTTCTGGCACCCTTTGCTACATGGATTCGAATATAGACTAGCATTCACTGCAATATGCTTATGCTCTATGTACTACAGCTGTTATCGTGATCAAGCTGTACAACCCCTTGGCCAACAGCTCGTCAAGTTGTGCACGAAGTTGCCGAAGCTCCTCTTGCGACAACTTGTAGTTACGCCGATGTAGCGGTTGTCCACTCCAGTCGGATCGCAAGCGAATGTTGTTCTTGTAGTCGCGGCTTTGGACGGAGTCAGGCAGCTCGGTACATATGACGTCCCTGAACTCCTCCTCAAGGTCGCGCAGCTGTTGCCATATCTCTGGGGACACTGTCTCGTCAAACTCGTCCGGCTCCTCCTCTTTCATGGCGTGGGGCTTGGGCGGCGGTGACGGTGATTCCTCAGCCACTGGAGAGGCCTGCTCTTGAGATAAACCTTTTATATGGGGCTTCTCGTCGCTCCAGCGCACACGCTTGCGCCGCGGCCGACGTTCGCGGAGTAAGCGCCTTCCCTGCTCCAGCGCGGCTGCGGCTTATTCCCAATAATGTGATTAGGGTATTACATGGTATCAGTAACCCTAAAATAGGTAAAAATAAAGCAGTATAAATATTTTGCAAACATTTTTAAGCAAAACTGCATTTAATACCACACTGAATGTTACGTGGTTTTCAGGAGGTATGTTACACCCCTGACACACACATTCAATTTTTAGGGTGTTACAGGGTGTTACACATGCTGCATAAATCAGGGATTGTTTATTGATAGCTAAATATTCATATTAGCAAAAAAAATCAATCCGAAATTTTCATTTTTAAATCATGCGTAAAACATTTTTACACATTTCGTTACAGCAAATATGCACACCCCTACATATTCAACACCTGCTATCTAGGGTGTTACACGAGATATGACTATAGTCATTATGATTTTCTCATACCTCAATAGGTATAAAATCATATTATCAAATAAAATAGGGTCCGATTTTCAATTTTCAAATCTATCGCAAACGGATTTTACCTATTTTGGCCGTTTTTCGGCTTTATTATTGTTTCCATAATAACATATCTGTGTGTGTGTGTGGACTGCAAAGTACAGAAGCACTGCAAATCACTTCACCTTTGCACATGACAATTTTCATGGCATAAAAGTGAATTATTCTGCATATCAACATCTGAGGTTGATCATATTTGTGGGTTTTACTGATTGAAACCCATGGAAGTAAATGTACTTCCTGATGATATTTAGATTTACCAACTATAAGCGGATTATCCACTTCAGTGATAATTTATCAATCTATGATATGTTTTGAGCATATGACTGTGCTCTAAGATATATCAAAATGATATCTCTTGTTTTAAACATATCAGGACATAGCTTGATTATATAATCAAAGCAGTTTGACACAACACATATATATATGTGTGTGCTTGTCCACAACAACCTATGTCAGCTCGATATATGTATGTACCGATCTGGTTAGGTACATGCATTTGTGCTGATCAATACTGAGTCAATTGTCAGAATGCAGTATAGTGGTTGTTGTTGCTCCAGCGATATATGAGAGTGAATGAACTGTGCCCAATAGTTACCAGTTGTTATATGGGCACAGTATATTGCCTTCGGGTCTGGAGATAACTCCATCCAGCCCTACAACATGTTGGATTATTCTGTTCCCATATCTATCGCCATCACTGACACTCCACACGCACATGTGTTTGTGGAGTGTTATCCATATTATCATATACATGATAGATATGAGGCAGTGAATATCAATACATACAGTAATGCCAGTGTGTGTGCATGTATAGTACTTATTGATTAGTACTTTTTGCCAGTGTGTGTGTGTGTGTGTGCTCACTTTTACACACCTACAGGAAGATAACTTCTGGATTTAACAATATTCCCAGACAGTTTATCATGCAGGATGATGATCAGCATACCATGTACTGAATGAATCTAGCATGATTGCTGAATATATCAGCTTGACTGTATATTCATACGAGTGTGGTAATCAGAACAGATAAGATAAACGGAATACCGAGTCTTCCCGTTATATGTTCGGGGTCTAGGGTTCCGGGACCGGTGACAGTCATACACCCTAACTATAGGAATGACAGTCGGGGCGTCACTTCCAGCACACCACCTAGGGTGGTGACTGGCAAACTAGGTGGTCACGGAACTGAAACAAACACCTACTCAGCTTCGGTGGAAATAAGCATCCTACAGGGGAACCTGTCCTTTCTGGCAGGGTAACCCCCGAAACTAGCAGTTAGTGAGGCATAGTGCAGAATACGGATACAGTTAAAGCCCTAAACTAAGCCCATCTTGGGGCAACCTGAACCAACAGCATAACAGTCTGGAGGCAGGCTAATCTCAATTGTAACTCTAGCCACTTTGAAAGTGCCCGGGAGAGCCGGTGCCACTGTCACAGCGCCCAGGAGAGCTGGTACCACTGCCTGTGAAATCATTCGTAGAGCAAATTGAGAGGATCGGAGATGTGTCGATGTCGCCGCAGGCAGTTGCACCGGGTGCAATCGGTCCGGCCCGGTGTTGGAATTGAAGAAGAAAGTGCATCCCCGGTCCCATCGCCCCAGGCGGGTGGCTCGTAGTCCGGCGACGGCGGAGCACCACCCGGTGAGGGCGGCGCAGCAATGATTGGGGCCGCCTCAGGCGGCTGCGGGGGGCCCGGGAGCCATGCCCACCCGTACCCGTACGCAGTACGGTACCAGCTGCCGTACCAGCCCGCTGGCTGGTAGTAGAGATTCGGCGGAACGGCTGTGGGCGTCAGCACACCAGCACCACCGACCTCGTCGCCGGTGCGCCCTGCTGCTGAAGGTGCTGGCGCGGAGCAATCACGCAAAGGCGCGGCAGTTGCACAAACAACAAACAGCAGGCAGACTGCGAGGGACGTGAGGGCAGAGAACCCGAAGCCCATCGGCGGTCTGCCGCATCCCAAGGGCTGTCTCGGTGGTGGAACACACTCGTCCCCATTCTCGGAGTCGTCCGTCGCCACGGAGACGGAGTCCACGGGCGCGACGGGGCCCATGTGGTGCATTGCAAGCGCCGGTTCCGTTCCCGCGATGTCCAAGTTGAACGCGAACTTGTCCATGAAGGTCGCGTGTGGCTCGTGCGCGTGTAGCGCGCTGATGGGGTACATCCCCTCGTCGGACACCACCGACTGCGGAGCGGAGGGCGGTGCCGGCGGTGGTGGCGCGTCCAGAGTGTCGGCACGGACTTCCTCGTGAATCTTGAAGTTGTGGATGTTCGTAGCACCACCAACCGCGCAAACCCCGAGGTGGGTGTCAGCGGGCTGGCGGTACCCCAGGTACTCGTCGATGGTGTCGGGCACCCGCTCCTCGGCGACAGCGAAGGAGAACGCGGAGGCGGTGTCGTAGAGATCAGGTTTGCCGTCTGCAATGCAGCAGACGGCGTCGAAACGGACGGCGTCGTCTTCGTCCACGGCGTTCTGGAACATCACGGCGAGCATGTCGTTCTCGCTGTCCGCAATGTTGAAACCGTGTGCCCCAACATGCCCGCGTGGCCCGCCGTTCGGGCAGTCGCGATGCCAATGCTTCTCCGCCGTGGCGGAGCATGTCGGGTGCCGGCACAACGGGACGAACGTACCGGTGGGCTTGTGGAAAGCCACCTTACCCGAAGACTTTCCACGGAAGTTCTGCGGGAAGTTGCCGTGCTCAGGGAGGGGCTTCGCTGCGAAGCGGACGCCGTCACCGTGTCCACCGCGTCCAATGGCGTTCTTCTTGTCGTTGCGGGGCGTGTAGCCCTTCGTGTCGTCGAGACGGTTGTGTAGCGCCTTGATCTCCTTCTTCATGTCGTAGAGCTGGTCGCGGAGCTCGCTGAAGACGGTCTTGTAGTCCTTGTCGTCGCTCTGCCCAGCCAGGGTGAGGGCGGAGAACGTGCGCGTAGCAGGCGGGACGTGCGAATCCGCCCCGTGTTGTGCGTGGCACTCACGGGTCCATTGCTGAATGGTGGCAAGGGACTCCGCCGCACGTTGGTCGTGTAGCAACAGACGGTTGACCACCGGTGCGTAGAAGACCGGGTCGAGGGACTTGATGAAAAGGGACTTGACCTCCATGTCGTCGAGAGTGCTCTTCCGCCGAGCGGACCGGAGAGCGGCGTTGAAGGCGGCGATTGCCCGCGACGGGTCGAACTGGTTGATCTTGATGGCCAGAAGGTCCGCGGTGCCCTGGAAGGGTCCGCCGGAATCCAGGAGCATCCTGGCGATCTCCAGCAACACCCGCTTCCCATCAAACGGGTGTGCCTCCGCTGAAGATTCCATCCAGTCTGCTGCGGGCGACACCGGAGCGATGATGAATTCCAGCGTCGAAAACAGCAGTTTGTTCGCCTCGGGGCGAACGGGCAACGTGGCATCCTCCAGGTCGAACAGAGAAGAAAACGCGGACTCCTCAGTGACGAAAATGTCCCGTAATGCCAGTGCCAGCCGGGCGAAAACGGAGCTGACGTTCGACTCCGTACCGTCAAAACGGCCATGTTTGTCGTCGTAAACCTTCTTGATGACGAGTTTAGCGGCACGCTCGTCGAAGGATTCTTTTGCTAGACGCTTGACAGCGTCGAGGAACAGTGCCCCTGCTGACTGGGCAGCCGGGGTAGCCGTAACCGTAGGGGTGGCTGGAGTGGTCGCATGTCGAGCTGCGGCATCGTCGAAAATTGTAACTAGTGAGCGGCGTGCGGCCGCGGTGTGAGATCTCGTAGAAGTACCCATAGTGAAATGACTGTAGAGATAGGGTGAGTCGGAAAATGCGAGGCGAGACCAACGGCGTGGGCGACGGCTAGCGAGTTGCGGCGGGTCGTCGAGGATAATCAGGGAAACAGCAAATTGTGCGCGGTCGTGTGGGACGAAAGGACGTGATCAATGTCGTACGGTGTTCCGGAGACCAGAAACAACAAAACCCAGCCCAACGATACTTCACGGAAAATAAACTGTCGTCAGCGCTACCCAATCATGTCCAATCAACCGCGTGTGCGCAACCGAGCCATACCGCCCGTACCGAAAGCCTCTCTAACGCGGGTCCCTCACCCCATCTCAAGCGTCAGAGTTTAGCCAATCATGGCCAAAGTCGCAGTGTAAAATTAAGCGTGCGTGGTACCAAACCTGCTGAATATATCAGCTTGACTGTATATTCATACGAGTGTGGTAATCAGAACAGATAAGATAAACGGAATACCGAGTCTTCCCGTTATATGTTCGGGGTCTAGGGTTCCGGGACCGGTGACAGTCATACACCCTAACTATAGGAATGACAGTCGGGGCGTCACTTCCAGCAATGATATATATTAGGTTAGGGGTTATTGTAATCCTGAGATAATCTCATTCACAATAATGAGTTGCTGGTCTATTTCACATATAGTTCCGGTGAGCAATCCTTTCAGTGATCCACAATAGAACGATATGTGGTCCGAAGAGTATCTCGACTCCACCGGGACATAACGAGCTAATTATTGTGTTAAGACCACTGAATAGGCACCTTACACTATATGGGTTCGAATATAGTTAACATGCACAGCAGGTATGCTTTTGTGCATGTCTGATGCATTGTGATATGATGCCATATATTCCAGCTGCTATCGTGATCAAGTTGGTTTATACATAACATCTGCTAACATGATGCATGCACAACTTACAATATTGCAGTCGCTCAGTATAGAATGTATACACAGAATGTATGTGTGTTGCATATACTCAGATGCTGCATGTTGGTGTATGCTGCATGTTAGTATGTGCATGTTAGTGTGTGCTGCAAATACTGCAAGTTCAGACAAACATCTCTTGCACACTATATTGCAAATAAGCATGAAAATGCTGACAATTTGAATATTTCTGCAGTCATCAATATATGGTGTGAAATGCTGCAGTATAATAATCAAATGTCCATCATGCATCCATCCAAAATATCCCTGCGAGTATACAGTTGTTTTGCAGAGTATTTTGACGCGAGCATGTAATGTACAGATGATCGTAGCAACATTTTGACATCATCATCGTAAAATTGCAAGATAATCGTAGCACGCTGCAAATGAATTTATGCAATCGAGCGCGCTGCTGATGAAAAGCATATATCGTCGCCATTTCTCAGCGCATGATACGAGCGCTGACGTATGCTGACTTATGCGCGGATCATAAATCCGTCGATGATTGCTATGCCGTATCTCATTATGAACAATTTTCAAATGCGAATCATCCATGCGCGTGCATGTGCTTGCCGCGCATGCTTATGATTGCGAATCACTTCTGCGAGAACATGTGATTGTCGCGCATGCTGTCAACTGCGAATCAGTCTCTCGCGCATCGACATATATGATAGCCGTACAGTAAGCGATTTGATGCGATCATGAAAATTGTAATAGTGCGCGCTGATGATTTTTGAGTACATCTCGTCGCAGTATGTCTAGCACATGATACAAGTGTTGATTTCCGCGCGGATAATGATTCTGCTGACGATTTCTGCGTCCGCGTCTCATCTGCGAATTTATATACATCTGCGAATCATATATGCGCGTACATCTCATCGCTGCGCGCATGTATGCCGTATGCACACCTTGTCGTGCAGTATATGTGCGATCAGCTGTAGTATGCGATCCTGCGAATGCGACAATTATCTCGCGCACTGTCTTCGCTATTGCAGCGGTATGTGCGATATGTTAATTATTCGTATTATTCGACTGCGTCGCCTTATATGCTTGAGCTCCGCAACCTGTCAACACAAAATTATTGATATCTACGCGCTGCACTTGAGTTCTCGTGTTCGTGCCTTGACGAGCTTAGAATACCATCTCTTAGGGCTAGATAAGCGAGCCCTCAGTATATCATATAAAATACAAGTAAACGCTGCGTTATAGAACAGTAACACAAGCGTAAGATAATAGCGGGGGATGAGTGCAGACTTCTGTGTGACGATACTGCTGAAGCACAACGCTTCCTCATCTATACCATATGTCTCCCATCGCATAGATGGTACCGCCATTGGGTTGTGAACCCGAGACATTGGTTGAACGACCAGTATCGTCAGAACGAATAATACGTTCGCCCCATAATACTGCGCATGCTTGTTCCGCACATGCTTAAAGCAAAGATGGTTCTTGTTTGTTACTTCAAGATGTATCTTGCTTTGCCATCTTCGAGTTCGACGTACGAACTCTCGATGACAGATGTCATTCAAGTCTTTCCTTGAATAATGACAGATGATGTGACTTATCATCTGACGACATGTACAGTCATAGTCGACCATACTGACGACTGTCTGTCATTATAATATATGACATGACTCGACATGACATGACATGGTATGACATGTCTGACAGGTATGACACGTATGGCATGTATGACACATATGTCATCGGTCATGACCCTGACATGGCCCACTCAAGACCCTCCTTCTCATCAGAGTGATATTGAGCCTTATTATGGTGGTCACCACGACACGACAATCACCAACGCAAATTCCAAGCCCTTCATAAGCACCGTTAAATGGCCCAAAGTTCTTACACTCATGGGATACCTCCCTCCTCTTTTTGGTACTGTCCTCAACACGATAGGTGTTCCCCGTGGCAAGATTAAACCTCTTCTTAAAAAACTATCAAGAATTTGTAGGCAACACACCAAAAATAGGCGAGACGTGTTTCTGTTAAACACCACCACCACCTTAAACACTGACCCGCATACAGTTGACATCTCGAGCAGTGAAGCCATGACAGAAACAGAAGCTGTGCAACAATCAAACGACTTTCTTCAAACCCTCCTGCAATAATGCTGGACTTCGGGTTTAGGCTTAGTTATTATGGGCTCTGACTAGCCCCTAGCCTGACCCTGCTTCCGTCTCGTGTCCGTGACATCCTAGCACTGTACTGTACAGTAGTACAGTACAGTAGTACAGACTTGTTTCACTGTCTGGGTTTCCGAGAGCATAAAGCCTCGGCCAGACACTAGTTATGTGTTTATCTGTTTGATATTCAGCGAGCTTAGCCGGACAGTAGGATTTGTCTTTCTCGCAGCTTCTCCATCTTCTAGAGTTTTTTATTGCCTAGCACTTAGCTTTTTCTCTAGATGTCACCCTGCTGAAAAGTGGGCTGAGCCCCTTTGTGGGCGCGCTATAGCAGAGGGAGTAGCCCCTGGTGTTTTCACTAGCCTGCTTTGCAGGGATACCGCACTCTCAGGACTTTGTCCCCTTTGCTAGCGTAAATGTTTTATTATTATTATTGCCGTACACTTCTCAAGTGTTCCATTTAACTCTGTAACACGGCAACTCGGTCAACCGACCCGACTACCCGATGTCATATCACGACGCACCGTTCGATTCTGACCCGATCATATCTCGATCTGATACGATGTAACACCTTAGATTCGGATGTCTCGTAGACAGACAGACCCGGTGACGGTCATACAGTACTGTCATACTACTGTATTGTCATGCCGTCATCCCCCAGACATCTGATACTCATTCTCACCGTAATCTTAAGCCCGACTTTACTGTCACCTTGTCAACCCCCGATTACTCTTGGTGACACACATCGGCTCAAGTATACTGGCTTACGCCGTGCCTCCGGGCACAGCAATATCAAATAGTGATCACTCTAGGAAATATCATATTCAAGTAAAAGAAACAACTTTCACAAGCAATGGCCAAATCATAGCAAGGTTAATATGTCCGTGTTGCTTGAAACTAGTGTCGCTGCTGCTACGAGGCTGTGGCTATTTAGGTTTCCGGTAACATAGGATAATCCAGAGCATAACTAACAAATATGAGCCGTTATCTAGTCGTTACGTACATTGACTTTCGAAATATTTTATTAGCAGATATCGATATATCAGAATTATGACTCCTACATTAGCAAAAGCCGATACTTGAATGATTTTAAATTCTTAGCATAGATCATTTTCTCTGCCAGTGTTTGCTTTGTACCCGAGTGGAACAGGAGCAAATTGCACGTGTGATCACCCTTTCCGTGATATGTGGGTTGAGTCCTCCTTTCCCATCGAGGAGCAACTAGAAGAAACACGCCTAGCCGAGGCTAAACTCCCTGAGGCTGACGTACACAGACACCAACAAGTAACTTTTGTCTGATATCAACGACGTATTACTTAGTGGACTAGACGAGTCTCAAGAAATAAAGAATAAAAACCCTGTGCTGAATTTTGCACAATGCACGTTCATATAACTGTGAGAGGTGACAACAAAGTGCTCTACTGTTCTACAACTCAGTCTTAGTCTTCAGGCTCATGACTTTCTTTACGAAGTCCTCCTTTTCGGCGCATCCGACGCACTCCTGTGTTTACCAAAAGGGGAAATAACTATCAGTGTTGCCGTGTTGACCAACTGGTGATCGTTGTCCTATCGTGACAGCGATAAATGTGACTATGAATGCGCTTGTTTGAGGTTGCGCAGAACTTAGAAGATTAGCATCAGTATGTTGCCTACCGTTGACTCATCCCTAAACGAATCACACATACGCTTCTCAAGGAATATAAGTCCTGAGATGTTGTGCAAGAGGCGGGACTTCGTAAATCTGAAAGGCGTCCCACTACAAGTAATCCGTGTGCACCTACCACAGTTTTGTTGCAGACAGGAAGACAAGGGCTATCAGTATGACAGCATGCACCTACGAGGGAGGCGGGGGGAGGGGTGAGGTTTGAGCTGCAAGGTTATCAAGGGTCCCCACGACTTGACAACTAACAGTTTTCAAACGTGTCGTTTGATAAACACTTGAGAAGTTGCTTACCACGTTGACTTCAGACAACATTTTACGCAGTTCCTTTACTTTTTTCTTCTTGACATCTTCCTCATCGAGTGTGGCCTAAAATAAAGATTGAACAACCTCCCCCAGTCAACAACGAGTCCCTAGATATCGATCGTGTACAAAGGAAAAGTAGGGACGGCAGCAAGTTGATAACATATTCTTCCTCACCGGATCGAAAGATAGCTTCTTTTGGTACACCAATTCGCAGATGGCGTTGTCTACTTTACCCAGCTTCTTGCAAATGCGCTCTGCTGGGAGACCAGCTTGAAGCGGCTTACTGCGATTGGAAGAACGTTCATCAGGACTGGCGCTGAAATGTTACTGAAAGTAACAAAAAAACGTTACCAGTCATGTCTTACCTTATTTCACGTTTGAGGCTGCTAGCGCCAGTTGTATAGTAGCAAAACTTCGCATCTTTGCCTTCGGAGATCTGAAGCAGATCACAGCCCAACTGAGAGTCAACTGAGAATCAAACTTCCAAAGTTCCGGGATGGTTCCAAGGCAGGAAAACTCTCCACCTTGTCACAAAACTCTTGGAATTTATCCTCGATTGTTTCAAGCTTCTTTTTGTCATCTTTGGTCAAGGTGTCCATGAACTTAGTCATGGCACCGACGCAAACAGGGCATTCGTCATCCTGGGCAGAAACTGGTACTGGACCTGTTTGTAGCGTACAAACATATATAGTTGTCAAAACCCGACTCCTAGAAAATTGTGGGCAGATTAACGCAAGGGAATCAGCAAGGTGACGACGAGATCTTGAAGAGGGCTTCACCTTCGAAAACGAGAGCAACAGTTGCGAGGAGTAGTGTCAACCGTGCCATCATGCAGCTAAGGATTATTATATTGACAACTTCAACGGGTTGTCCGAAGGTTGTGTCAATTGGTCTTGCAATATGAAGCAGCTGTTCTTGTTAAGCCGTACACACAACACAGGCGAATGCCACCCGCAGTGAAGAATTTTCTCGAATGTGACAGATCAACAGAAGGAGACTTTTTTCGAAAAAAGTCTTCACAACTTGTGCCACACAACTTGTGAGTCGTGGGCTCCGACTATTTTGTAGTGGAAGCCTTAAAGAGTTTGAATCCCCCCCCGCCACACAACTTGTGAGTCGTGGGCTCCGACTATTTTTTAGTGGAAGCCTTAAAGTGTTTGAATCCCTCCCGCCATACAACTTGTGAGTCGTGGGCTCCGGCTATTTTTTAGTGGAAGCCTTAAAGA
>LGRX02016609.1:0-15217 GCA_001247695.2 Cymbomonas tetramitiformis
AAGGCCATTAGAAATTGCGGGCCAAAGGCCGTAGGGGAGAGCTGGGAAGGGGGAGGAGGGAATAAATTGCGGGCCGAAGGCCCGCGGGGAGCTGGGAAAAAGGGGGACCGGGGGAGAGGGAAAATTGCGGGCCTAAGCCTCGCGGGGAGCCGGGGAAAAGGTGGAAGGGAGAGGGAAAATTGCGGGCCGAAGGCCCTTGGGGAGCTGGGAAAAAGGGTGAGGGAGGGGGAAGATTCGGTGGGCCGAAGGCCCGCGGGGAGCCGGGAGAAAGGGGGAAGGCAGGAAAATTGCGGGCTGAAGGCCCGCGGGGAGCTGGGATAAAGGGGGAGAGGAGAGGGATTTAAAATATATAAATATATATATATATAAGGTTGCATGTATATATATAATCGTGAAAAGAAGAACTGTTGAAGCTCCGGAGAAGCCGCTTCGAAGTTGAGAGTGCCTGTTCACGGCCCTAGAAAAAGTGTGGTAAAAGCGCAAAGATTTAAAGTCAAAAGAAACAAGCAAACATGCCTCCAAAAAATTGCGCTGAAAAAGGTAGAAAAGAGACAAGGTTAGAAAAGCGTTCATCGATGAACGCTTTTTAAAAAAACACTGCTAAAGAAACAAGTGTTTTGACCGGTTTAAAGAAAAGTGTTCATCGATGAACGCTTTCTTTATTTTGTTGCTGAAGCTTGAGTTTTTTAAACTGTTTTGAAGAAAAGCGTTCATCGATGAGCGCTTTTCTTAGTTTTCCTTGTATTTTTCTTAAAACTTTGCGCTTTGGAGTTGCAAAAGCTGCGATATTTCTGTGTGATTCAGCTTTTTTGTCAGGAAAAAAATAGGGAAAGCAAGGAAAGCGCTCATCGATGAACGCTTTTCTTAAAAACAGTTTAAAATACTCAAGCTTCAGCAACAAAATAAAGAAAGCGTTCATCGATGAACACTTTTCTTTAAACCGGTCAAAACACTTGTTTCTTTAGCAGTGGTTTTTAAAAAGCGTTCATCGATGAACGCTTTTCTAAACTCATCTCTTTTTACATCTGTTTCAGGACAGTTCTTGAAGAAGTGTCCTTAGGAAAACTGCAAGAGGTTTAAAAGGTTAAAGATCTCAGTGTTAAATATGTTTAAGAATGTCTTTGCGCAAGCATCCACCAACTCTCAATTGCTTAAGCAAACTATACGACACCGCATTTGAAGTCAAAAAGAGCTTTACAATTATCTTTGCGCAAGCTTCTAAATCTGCTTAGTGAAGATGTTTGAGAATGTCTTTACGCAAAGATCTTTGCTTTAAAGATCTTTGCGCAAGCTTCGATCCACTTACTTTTATTTGCTTTTAAAGTATTGAACTTTGCGACACCGCAAAGTCTAAAGAAACTCTTCACAGACACCTTTGCGCAAGTTAAATATTCTGCTTGCTAAAGATGTTTGAGAAAGTCTTTGCGCAAAGATCTTTGCGCATGTTAAATATTCTGCTTGCTAAAGATGTTTGAGAAAGTCTTTGCGCAAAGATCTTTGCTTCAAAGATCTTTTCGCAAGCTTCCACCAACTCTCAATTGCCTAAGCAAACTTTGCGACAAAGTCTAATGAGCTTTAATACCAACATCTTTCCACAAGCTTTTAGTTCTGCTTGTTAAATATGTTTAAGGATGTCTTTGCGCAAGTTGCGTCCACCAACTCTCAATTGCTTAAGCAAACTATACGACACCGCAAAGTCAAAAAGAGCTTTACCTTTAATAATATCTTTGCGCAAGCTTTTAAATCTGCTTGGTGAAGATGTTTGAGAATGTCTTTACGCAAAGATCTTTGCTTTAAAGATCTTTGCGCTTCAAGCATCCACCAACTCTTATTTGCTTTTAAAGTATTGAACTTTGCGACACCGCAAAGTCTAAAGAGCTTTACAGTTATCTTTGCGCAAGCTTTTAAATATTCTGCTTGCTAAAGATGTTTGAGAAAGTCTTTGCGCAAAGATCTTTGCTTCAAAGATCTTTCGCAAACATGAACCACCAACTCTGGATTGCTTAAGCAAACTTTGCGACACCGCAAAGTCTAAAGAGCGTTACAAACCTCTTTGCGCAAGCTTTAAAATCTGCTTGTTAAAGATGTTTGAAAAGTCTTTGCGCAAAGATCTTTGCTTCAAAGATCTTTGCTTCAAAGATCTTTGCTTCAAAGATCTAAGTTGCTTCAAAGATCTTTGCTTCAAAAATCTTTGCAACTCGCAATTGCATTTAAAGCAAACTCTGCGAAACCTTAACAAAGAGCTTTGAGAGGATCTTTGAAGCGCTTCCCGAAGCTTCTAAGTCTGCTAAGTCCGCACTCTCACCTTCAAAGCGGCTTCTTAAGAGGTTCAGCTTTTCTTCTTCTCACGATTATATTCAAAATAAAAAATTCACAATTGCATATCCCCCCCTCCCCCCGAATTTTGCATTATCGCCTTCAAAGCGGTTTCTTAAGAGCTTCAACTTTTCTTCTTCTCACGATTATATTCAAAATTAAAAAAATCACAGTTGAATTCCCAATTTTGCATTATCGCCTTCAAAGCGGTTTCTTAAGAGCTTCAACTTTTCTTCTTCTCACGATTATATTCAAAATTTAAAAAATCAACTGTTGAATTTGCCCCCTAACCCCCGAATTTTGCACTCTCGCCTTCAAAGCCGCTTTTTAAAAAATTAAGGTTTTTTTAACCAAAATTCCGAAAATTTTCGAAACCCCCAAAAGGCATGAATTCATAAAAAAAACATAAAAAAATCGTTGGGGTTCATGGATGAACCCCAAAAAATACATTTCATGAAATCAGGTAAAAGGTATCATTTTGCTATCGATTCTCGGAAATTTTTTTGAAGCTCAAATATGCGGCAAATTTTGTACAAGTTCAATTGGAAATTTATGTTTTCGTAACACAAAAATCCCCAAAAATCTTCCTTAATTCAGGCTGAAAAAGATGATTTTTTGGGTAAAGTTTCGGAATATTTCTTAAACCCTAAAACAACCGGAAAATTAAATAAAATTACATTGAACTCGGGAAAATCTTAAACCCTAGATTCGGTAAAATTTTCAATTTTTTAAGGGCCTCCCATTGTAAAACTCCCCAACTCCCAAAACTCCCAAACTCCCCAATTGCGTTTGGTGGCACAAGACGAAAAGTGGAACCCCACCACTTGCATCACTGAACCAGTCCGAACACAGCACAAGAGGAAGGGAAATCAGCTGAATAAGTACTGGTTGGGTTCCTGTATGCATCGCAGGCCAAGGCAGACGAAAGGAAAAAGCTGGAACAGCTGGAACAGCTGGCAGAGCCTCGCTCCAACCGAAGCCAACGCTCTAGGGGCTGACAGAAACAGCCTGGCAGAGGCCACATCCTGTATAGGCCCTTACAGTTTTGAAGCTAGGAAAAGCCCAGTATACCAGAAAATCCTGGTTAAACAAATACCTGAAGTAAAAAGTAACTCTGCTAAATCCAAACCTGCTGCTGGTGATAGTACATCGTGCCTGTACTCCTGCACAGTGCTGATCGGAACCCAGGCTGCAAAGCCCACGACTAGACACAAGTGTGAGAGGGTTAGCAATAACATAGGCATCAACTGCCACCACACTGTTGACACGGTAGCAGCATCAAACTCAATACAACATAGGGAAGGGGCGGGCACACCTGGCACAAGAGCTGCAGAAAATAACATAAAACATACAACGACATTAAGTAGCTGCAGTTGCAATAAAATACACTATGAGATAGTAAACAGAATTAAAGCAACAAGCAGGTCACCCGAGGCCAGTTCCCCATGCACAAGGGAGGTAAGCAGCAGAGAACACATTCAGGAACTCCCACTAGGACAAGAGGGGAACCCTAAGCCTACCCTAAGGAAAATAAGCACAAACTAGCCCCAGAGAGTGAAGACAATGGTCAGCATGACAGGAAAGTTACTATGGGGACTTTATTGCAAAATGGCAGACAATATTCACACTTTCAGGAGTAACCGGCAAATTACGGCATTTAGCGAATTGCTCCAGGAGCTCTACGTTAAAATACGAAGTTTTGTAAAAACAGCTCTGACAGAGCAATATTTCAAGGAGACAACTGAGGGTCAAACACAAAGACATATTGAGAAGAATGAGGTCCAGATATATGGCAGTAAGGACGGGATGATGCTGCAGGCAAATGTAACGCGTAACAGGAAGAAGAATGCGGGGTCGGGGGAACATGCACACTGGCGAGACGACGGGGATAGTAACAACAAGAGGAACCCACAGGATATATTGAATGGAAATAGGCGAACTGCAACAACCCGTACAGCCATATGGAGGAAAACAAGGGGAAACCCTAACCCAAATGGGGCTTACCTACAGAAAAGGGAGGGAATAGGGGCACATAAAAGTAAAATTAGACGGAAATATTTTACACAGGGCCTACAAATGGCAAAATACGAACATGAAATGAAAATGAACTTGAACGGACGACTTTGGACATTTAGCGAATTGCTCCAGAAGCTCTACGTAAAAATTCGAAGTTTTGTAAAAAAGACCCCAGCAGAGCAATATTTTAAGGAGGCAACCAACAGTTATGCACAAAGATATATGGGGAAGAATGAAGCCCAGATATGCTGTAAAAGGAACGGAACGACGCTGCAGACGTGTGTAACGCGTAACAAGGAAAACCGCGTTAAGCCAGAAGAACATGCACACCGACGGAACGATAGGGACAACAATAACAAGAGGAACCCACAAGATACATTGAAAGGGAAAAGGCCAATTACAACAGCTTGCACAGCCATATACAGGGAAATGAAGGGAAACCCTAACCCAAAGGGTCAGTACCTACAGAAAAAGGGGGGTATAGGTGCACATAATAACAAAATTAGACGAAAAAATTTCGCACAGAGCCTACAAATGGTAAAATACAAACAACAAATGAAAATGAGCTTGAACGGACGACATTGGACATTTAGCGAATTGCTCCAGGAGCTCTACGTAAAAATACGAAGTTTTGTGCAAATGGCCCAAAAGGGGAAATACTTTGAGGGGACACCCATAGGGTATATACGAATAAGGATTGAGGAAAACGAAGTTCAAAAATGCAACAAGAAGGGTGTGAGGGGACAAAATGAGCGTGTAACGCGTAACAAGGGAGGCATTATGGGGGGAGGAAAGCATACCCGAAGGAGATGCGTAGTAAGTAACGGACACGAAGGCAACTCACGAGGCACATTAATGAAAGCAATACTTGCAATTTGCGTTGCGGCTACGGTCCTGACGAAAAGTAAAAGGGGCGGAAGAATAACGCCAGCACAAAAATCAACGCAAAGGGTACGGATGACAGCATGCAGGGAGGCTAGCAGAAAGGTGGGAACGGGAATGCAAAAAGAAACACCGGAAAGGGAGCGCGTGACATGCGTGCAGCAAGGGAACACAGCAGCAGCAACGATAACCATACAAGCAACTGAAACAGGAAAGGGAAATGAAAAAATGCCAAAAAGGGAGGGCAACCGAAGCCAAGGAACAACACAGGAAAAGCCCTCAAAGGGCCCTAGGTGGTCAGCCACAGCAGGAGAGAGGGAGCAAAGGGCAAACCTCATGAGAAACCTCACATACTACCTACGGGCGAACCGGCAGGAGCATGCGTACGCACACAAAAGAGGAAGGAGATACTGGAGTGAGCACATGAAAGGGAAGACATGCAGGTGGGTACAGCGTACCAAATATGACAGGCCACAACTAGTTAGAAGCAACCAGGTAGTAAGGCAAGAAACGAGGAGTAGGAACCGCAGTAGGTGGGGACAAAAGCATAGCGAAATGTGCCGAATGACAAGAGAAGACCGGAGCATGGCAAGAATGGTGGGGGCCCAACTAATGACTATGCATGTGACACTGGATGTACTAGGCGCCCTGGCTGAACGGATGGAACAAGCGAAACCAGTGACGAAAAGCCCACCAGTAATGCCACAACCCGAAATGATGAAAGGGAAACCGGAGGTAGCACATAAGAAAGCCTTGGGCACCGGACCCGACAGGAAAGCTGTGAGGGTGGAGGATATAGGTGGGCATGCTGCAGCGAAACTACAGCCCTCACACATAGGGGGGGGGGACATGTTCGAAAAAGGAAAAGGAAGGGCAGTACCCTAAGAACTCTACCACGCAAGGGATATTCGCAAAGGATGGGAAGTTAAATATGTACCAAGTGGACCTTGCGCTCGAAACACTGGAAGAAAACCCTCCGGGGTCGACAACCATACAAGAAATACTGAGATTGCTGAAGGAGAATGATAATAAATTTCTGGAAATGGTAAAGGAAAAAGTCGCCAAAAGGGGTGGCACTCAGATACCGGTAATAGGGAACGGGCACTGGCTACTACTGATGGTAGGAGTCTGCGTCACGAGGGGTAACTGCACGTTGCAGGCCTATGTATACGATTCTATGGGCATGAAAAGGCAGACACGAAAGAAAACTGCCCCAGAACACATGGGAATGGCGGAGGAACTACAAACAGCAATAAGCAAATGGGTGACAAGCAACAAGGTGGCAATAGGGTGCCAAGAAGCCAGAGCCACGCCAATGTATGATAAGCACCAATATGATGCATACAGCTGCGGCGTCTGGGTGATATATGTTGCGGAACTATGGCAACAGTGGCTGTTGGAAAGGAAAGGAACGTGGATACAGTACGTGTACACAAACACACTTCACACCAGTCGATGCGTTACATTACACACGACGGAAGTAGTGAGCAGATGTAGGGACAGATTCGGGCCGAAGATAAAGTCGGCCATTATGAGGGAAAATACGCCACATGCAGCACATGCCACGGGCGAAGTCAAGCTGACAATGGAGGCTCCAGCAAAAGGGACTGGGGCAAAACAGCCGCAAACTCAAGGAACGTGCGCGGCGGATGCCTTCATGAGGGAAGTGGAGAGTAACCGCACAAGGGAGCAGGTGGAGGACATAATGAGGCAACAAGGGGTGGGCATACAAACAATAATGAACGTTCAAGAAGCACTTCAAGCGCTACAACAAGAAACCGATGCCCTCATAGGTGAAACGATGGGAAAATTGTCAGTAGACGGCCGAACCCAAATAGCAATAAGGGATGGGGAAAAATGGGCGATGGTAATGCTCACAATAACACGTCGGGACATGCAGGCGCACGTCTGGCTACCTACAGGAGGAATAGAAAAACAGGATGAACTACTAACAGCTATAGATGTTTGGACCATACTGCGGGAAGCCTATGACCTGCAACAGGTGCGATATAGTGGACTAAAGACGCACAGTACACCACCGGAATGGGAAAAGTTCAGCCAAGGGGAACAGGCGATAAGGGTGGCAGGTAGCTGGAAGTACTGGCATGTTGATGGCAAACCAGGGAACTTCAAGCTCGGGACCAGAAACACGGCACAGGCACAGGGGGTGACTCAAGAGACACAGATAACGGAACACACAACTGGACTGGACGAGGAAAACACAAGTGGCGATGAAAGGAAGGGTGAGGGCAGGGCGCCTACTACAAAACAACGGGACATAGGCGAAGCAAAGGAGGGAAAGAACTCAAAACCCACGGACAAGCTGGTTCAGGCCACACTACAGTTCTGTCCAGAAAGCACAGAACAAGCAAACGAAAGATTAAAAAGGGAGGCAGGCACGGCAACAAGAAAAAAGCTACGGCCTCCCGCAAGCGCCAAGAAAAACCTACCACCTAGCACACCAACAAAAACGAACAAAAGGGACAATGAGGAGGCCAAAGGGTCCCTGGAGGCACTGAGACAATGGGGTGGGAACATGCCAAAAACGGAGAACCTAAACATTGAGGAAATGCGAGGAGCACAACCACATACTGTGAACTTCCTAACATGGAACCTACAGGGTGCCCGGCACTCACTATACGAACTGGAGGAACAAATGAATAGATGGGAGATAGATATAGCAATAGTCACGGAAACCAAGACTGCAAACGAGGAAATAAAAAGGCACTTCAGAAACAAGAAACAGTCAAACATATGCACGAGTATACCGAAGGAGGAAGGAGAGGAAGATAAGAACAACTACACGGCAGGCCTGGCCATAATACTCACAGGCGAGTATGCCAAACCACATAACTACACCGAGGTGCTGGTACCACACCTACAAGGAGTACTCACACACACACTGCTCCACTTCCCGGGGGAAAAATATTTGCACCTGATAGGGGTATACTACCCGGTGGAAGGGAAGGACGTGACAGAAGAGGTAAGACAAGGGGAACTCGACAGAGAGGCAGCCAGGAGCGGCATACGGGAGTATGTGCGAATGGTGACCTCGGCCAGCGAAAATGTGACAGGGCAAACAGTACTAGTTTGTGGGGACCTGAATGCCTCCACGGGAACACCGAAAAACAGCAGGGACAAAGAATGGAACAACACTACGGAAGCCACGGGCCTGCAAGATGTGGGAGGTACCAGAGAAACAACCCTAACATGGCATAAACGAAGGAACATAGATAGAATGCTGGCGAGCAAAGCAGAGCTTCAATACTACACGCAACCGACGGAGGGCGAACTCACTGAGCTACACACGAGCGACCACAAAATGGTCTGCACGACACAATTGGACCTAAAGGCCTGGGGGACACACAGGCCGACGGCACAAAAGTCAAAACATGCGAAAGCAGACAGACTGAAACTCCCGCTAACAGAAGCAGAGGGGAACACCCTCAGACAAACACTGGATGCAGCATATACAAAAGAATTACAAGAGGAAATGCAAGAGGCAATAAACGGAATAAAAACAGCAAACAGCACAAGGCACAGAAAAAGGGCAATAGACTACGCGGGAGAAGTGGTTGCAAAAATAATGGGGGAAGCAAGAGACAGGGCAATGATGGATGTCAACCTACCGAAACAAGCGGCGGCACCAGAACAACAACATGGACTACACCTCCCGAAAACCCTACGCAAGGAAAGGGACGGCCACCTGAAAGAAAGAAACAGATGCCGTGAGAATATAGCATTATGGAAGAAAGACATAGAAACACGAGAACAAGCAGCCGAGGAAGTACGGACGGAAGGTTACGACAACCGGACGAGTGAAATGAGGGAATGGGAGCAATGGGAACGGGAGCAGAAAAAGCTTGCAACAAAAGAGGCAAAAAAGTGCATTAAAGAGCACGAGACAAACCGAAAACAGAAAACAAGAATGAAAATGAGAGAAAGATACTGGGGCAATATAAAACACTACCACAAACTGATTTACAAAAAAGAGATAGAAAATGGAGCAGCACCGGCTGCAGCAATACAAGCAATAGAAACAACACAAGGGGAACTAGTAGTAGGGCACCAAAAAGTAGCACAGGCAATGGGTGAACACATTGCGAGGTCGGAGCCATACAAAATGAGGGAGCCAGAGAAAGGACTTAAAAGTACGCCACCTTGGCTTGATGAGAGGTACAAGAACTACATGAAGGAGAACCAATGCACAAGGCCGGACCAAACAAAGGTAAACTTAAGGGTGGACAAAGAAGCCTACCGGCAAGCGGTGAAGAAAATGAAAACCAACAAAGCGGCTGGGCCCATGGGGATACAAAATGAAATATTGAAACAGATGCCGGACAGATTCCACGACCAACTGTGTGAACTCATGGGGCTAATGTGGGAACACAGGCACACCCCCCTACCATGGAAAAAAGGCTACTTCTGCTTCCACCACAAACAGGGCGAGGTAACGAAGCAGCAAAACTACAGACCTATAGCTTTACTGGATTGCCTGTTCAAATTATACACCACAGTACTAACAAAAATGTTGGCTGACTTCTGTGAAATAAACGGCATGCTCTCGGAAGCACAGGAGGGCTCAAGGGAAAACCACAACACAATGAAGCAACTCACCAGGGTAACTAATGCTATTGAAGACGCCAACCTCTCCAAAAGAAACCTACATGCAACCTACGTGGATTTTGAAAATGCGTATGGGTCAGTTGACCACAAAAGACTTATTATGACACTAAAACACCTAGGGGTGCCACCACAACTCACTGAAGCCGTTAGGGATATACTGGGAGAAAAAGAGGAGGACTCCATGCAAATGAGAGCAAAGGTAGGGGACCAAGTCTCGGAAGAAGTACCAATAAGAAGGGGTATTCTGCAAGGGGACAGCATGAGCCCATTACTATTCATACTATACCTGGAGCCTCTCCTACGATGGCTAGAGGTAGGGGACCACGGTTACCAGCACAAGTATGCGACCGACAAGGGACTCAGAGGGGAGCTGAGAACCTCCTCGGGGGCGTTTGTGGACGACCTAATTATACTAACAAAACTGATGACAGGGATGGAGCAACAACTGGAGAAACTCTCGACATTCGGAGACTGGAGTGGACTCAGAATAAACGAGGATAAAACAAAGATAACAGGGGTAGAGCATGGCAACAAAAATGTAAAGGAAGGTAGACACCAAGGGGTGAAATGTGGAAGTCGAACATTGAAGGTCCTCAAAGCCGGAGACACCTATAAATACCTAGGGGTCCTTCTCAATATGCTGGGGACGTGGAAAGAAGAAAAAAGAAAATCACTGCAGGAGCTCAGGCGAAGAATAGACGCACTACTGGCCACCCCCCTCACGCAAAGACAAAAAGAGTACTCCCTGAAGTCAGCCATACTAGGAAAATTCAAATACGGGCTCCACCTCGGAATATACACACAGGGTGAAATACAGAAGGCTGAAAACCAGCTGGGGGCCGCGATGAAAAGAATATACGGACTTCCGGCGAACGGCACTCCTAATGAACTAAACACGGAGGAGAAAGAGGAATATGGACTGGGACTCCAGTCCCTACAGGCAATATATGCACAGGAGGTCTACACGGGATTGGCAGGGGCCGTTCAGAGTGAGGAAGACAAGGGTGTCCAAATGGGATATGGCAAAAGGGAGAGAAACCTCCTAACCAGACAAAGAATGTCACAAGTCAGCAGGTCCACAGCCGGGCTACTGGAAAAACACTTCGAGGAAAGAGGACACAGCAGCGCAAGAAGCAAGCTAAAGATGGGACTACAAACACAAACAAACACTCTAAGGAAAATGAACGCTCTGAACGAATATGGGATACACGTAAAAGGGGTAGGGAGCCATATGCAGGAACTAGCTAAAGACACACTGCCTATAATGAGACAACTGGGAAAGGCAAAAAGGGTATGCACACACGCGGAAATGGAGGGCACCACCAGAGCAACCAAGCACCTCAGGATAATGGATTACGCCTATTGGTCTGTTGGTACCAGAATGACGAAACGACACCTTTCGACGAGTACTGTATCAGTTGCGATTGCCTTAGTTGAGCAGGTATAAAAGCTCAATACCTCTTACTTAGCCTTCATTTGCTGCTTACGCTCACCATCGTGCCACCCCAGCTTGACACTAGCAACTAACAACTGACCACGCTCAGGCAAACTCGTCATGAAATGCGATTATTGTGACCTTCCTGCAAACGTTCGCATATGGTTTAATGCTGGTTCGCATCTTGTTGCGATAAATGAGCATACCGAACATTTCGCGTGTATGCGTTGTTCTTACGAAATATTCATGTGCGAGGAAGCAATGGACGACGAAGACGGAGTATACTGGGAGCTGATAGATTAGTAGACCATTACTTTCCGGCGTCTGAAAGGCGTGGAATGAACTAATTCGAGATCGCTTGCCTGGTAGCAACTTACGTACTTTGCAATGTAATAGTAACGCTATGATATGTTGTACGACCAGCTGACTTATGGCTTTTGCGACATATATATATTGTAACACTACTAACACTAGCAAACATTCTACTTGTAATTAAACGAATATACACCGTTCATGCAACAATACCCGTGTGATGATAGTTGTATAGCCGCGTTTTTTGACGCGGGGCTTGTGTTTATGAACACACCCAATCCAAAAAAGATATCTCTCTCCGTTGATTGCTCGATGATCACTCGAACCACAATGGCAAACCGCATAATGAAGGCATACCGTACCGCATAAACGCATACCGCAACCTACGTGGCTGCCACGTGTCTGCATTATACTGCGCGTTATGATGACGTGGCAGGTCACCCGTCGTCTATAAACCGAGAATAGTAACAGAAAAACACCGTCTAAAAACATGCATACTGGTTCACCTATCCCCAATAGTCTGTTGCGTGTGCCACAGTGAACGAGATCTCCGGCTTCGGGCGCATCCAGGTATCTCTAACAAGATCGCCAGGAAGCACGACAAGACGATCCATTGCGGACGCCAGGGCTGGCGCCTCCCTCTTGAGGGACAGACGGCATCTTCCAGCTTGCTGGAGGCGGTGACGTCGGCCTATGCCGATCTGATGAACTATGGTTCGGGGTCGAGGCGCGAGGGCCAGCATGCGAGGAACATCGTGGGGTCGCTATGCGCCTACGTGGGGCTAGGGTCAGCACATGTGGTGTGCTGCATGGAGCACCCGAATGCCAAACCGGTACATTACATCTTCATGGACCAAGAGCGGTGTTTGTTTTGGCGAGCGCAGTTCACGAACGAGTACCTCATGCGAGACGACCAAAAGTTCACGCAGTTGCTGTGGGGACCAAGGAAGTGGCCGCGCCGTGGGTACTGCCAGCGCTGGAGTCCCTTGAGGCACACCTTTCTCCAGCAGCTGCACCGCCCGCCCTTCAGGCTCGAGTGGCCGAGAGGCCTGAGCACGTGGACGAGATGTGGACGAGGAATGTGGACGAGGTCCGCGACCCCCCTGCACGTCAGCAGCGCCAGCCTTCTGGCAGTGCGGCTGAACGACGACAGGGCGCGAGCAGTGCTGCACGCTCGTCTGCTCCTTCCGCTGGCCGCCACGGGACTTCCACCCATGTCGTTCCCGCGCCAAGAGCATCCCGGCTACCGGCCAACCTCACCTCGCAGTGCCCTCCTTCTCCGCCGCATTCGGTGTGCAGCGATGTGACGGAGGCGTTTGAGCGCCACACAGAACAACGACGCGAAACGCAGCGGCAACAAGCGCGTTTTCATCAGGGCTCCCCGGACACAGCGGGCGGGTGGCCCTGATGCGCAACCAACGCTGTGGCCGTGGGCTGCCGGCACAGGCAGTCCGCATAAGGCCGGGTGTCCTGCGAGCGTGTATCTCACTTGCAGGCAGTGCAGTGGTTTGGTGGTGGCTGGGACGAGGTCCGATGCCCATGGTCGCCATTTGGGCGATGTTGGAAGCAATGGCATGGCACCTGTCGTAGCCGCGTGGTGCCCTTTTCAGATCTGGTGGAGGCGCTGCGTGGCCTCGCTTTTGGACTCGCTGCCGGTGTGGTGGTCGATTGCTCGACGCTATCCCCGTCGTGCACGTTATGACGTTTGGATCCTATGGGCCCTCGCTTATGTCTGGTACGTTGGGCTCCTTATCGTGCGCACCACGGGCGTCTATGTTGGCGTACACCGTGTTCGTGCAGAAGGTTGGGCAGTGGTACCCCTCCGGGGGGTGGTCGTTTCCTTAGCATGCTAAACCGGAACCGATGAGACCGCCCGAAGGGCGGTCCCAGGACCGACGGTACCGCCCGAAGGGCGGTATCGGAGTGAACCGGGCTCGATGGGACGATTCGGAGAGCGGTCTCATCCCCGACGCCACCGCACACACTACGGTCTCAACGAGTCCGGATATGTCCCAGTTGAGACACTGGTGTTGGGCGATCTCCAGGTTGCACCCTGCGTGCACCATGAGCTTCTTTACGATAGCCGCTCGCTGCAACAAATCCTCAGCCAGCGTTCGTTCGTCCTGCCTTTCAAAGTCCAGCTCGGGTCGCGCACGAAGATCTGGTGGTACAGTAGCTTCCTGGGCGAACAGCAGCGTGAACGGCGCCACCCCAGTCGACTGTTGTTTGGCTGCGTTGTCACTGAGTACAAGTGACCAGAGCATCTCGTCCCATTCGAAATCCAGGCCCTTGTCGAGGGCCATCTTCTTGAAGCAGAACTTGATGGTGCGCACCACGCGCTCAGTCAAGCCATTGCTCTCTGGGGAACTCGGTGAGGTCACCCTCCGGTCGATGAGACACTGTCTGCATAATGCAGCAAACTCACCCTCAAATTCAGTACCCCCATCCACGAGGCATTCCGCTGGCGCCCCGAACACAGACAGGACGTGATTGCGAAACGCGCTGGCGACGGTGGAGGCTTCCTTGTTGGGAATTGGAACGCACACAATGAAACGCGTGTAATGTTCAGTCATGACCAATACACGTTGGTTCCCAGCCTTCGTGACGCGCTTCGTGGGCCAAGCCAAATCCAGGGACCAGCGGTACATGAAGGATTCAATCTCCAGCGGGGTGAGCATCGCCTCCTCCCGCGCGTAGTGCGTCTTCACTCTCTGGCAGGTTTCACATTGTGTGATTACTGCTCTGACATCTTGTTTCATGCCCACCCAGTAATGGCGTTGCCACAACAGGTTCAGCGTTCGCCTGATGCCCCAGTGGCCAGTCCTCTCGTGGTACTCACGCACCAGCTGAATCCTGTCACAGGGCTTGGGCACCAGAAGCTCCTTGCCGCTGATGGTGACCATGTAGATAAAGCCTATCCAACACCAGGTGGGAAGGATGTCATGGCCTGATCGCGTCATGGTGACCTGAAATCGCGACCTGACCTCATCGAGGCGTGACACAAGCGTTGCCACGCTCGTGTCGCCGGCGATTTCTGGCGAAATCGCTTCCTCACGCCACGTCAGTCGTCACGCGTTGTCGCTCGTGGGAAAACTGTTACCTCGCGGAAATTCATATGTCGCTTTGTACAAAATCTGTCGTTTTCTACAGTTTTCCCATGTACTTAAATATGGAATTTACCACAGGTCCCATGCCATCTTCACTGAAAACGTGAAAAGTCCATTCTATATTTTAAAGCATACAATTATATTATTGTATTATTGTTTAAAGCATATAATCGTATAATCATATAATTATATAAAGAAATTACGGAATCTAATATATTTACTGTACGTCATAATATACACAAGTATTATATTTATATTTGTATTTATAACATACTGTCTGGTATGGAGACGAGGGCGATATGGTGGGGGGAAGGTGGGGAGGGGGGGGAGGTTGGATATGTCGATAGCCGCGCAGGGGGTGGGGGAGGAGCCGGACGGATCCATGGACATAAAAGTCGGGTATTGACGCCCGATATTGTTTTATCGATTAATCGCAGAAATCGTGCCTATCGATTTTATTCCGTTGCCGAAATAATAATAAAAACACCCTCCACCCGCCCGCCCCCCATAGTTGATTTAATTT
>LGRX02016610.1:0-31213 GCA_001247695.2 Cymbomonas tetramitiformis
GGGCGGTGTCAAGAAGTCACGGGCGGTGTCGGAAGCGCACCTTATTGCTTGCTTCCAAAAATACCCGAAATCAAACCACCACCACCGTTTTGAGAACCAGGGCGTGGAGGAGTAGGGCCAAGTAGACCATGGGCGGTAGCTTGGGCCATGGCAGCCCTCTCGGCTTTGGCAGCTCTCTTGTGCTCCATGATCGCCTCTATCTCTTCGTCAGTGCAAGCAGACAGTGGCTTACTGATAGCCTTTTGTTCGTTTTGAATGTCAGCCTTGGCTAGTTCCTGAATCGCTCGTTGCTTGTGCATGCGAGTCATAAGAATTTCAGTCTCCCTTAACAACGCAAGTGAGGATCTGCTCTGCTTGCGAACTTGTGGGCTCAAAAGGAACCTCGTGAATTATAGCACAATATTCAGTTTTGAAAGTGCAAAAAATGTGGGCGAGTTGTGGCCACTACCCTCAAGCTTAGCGCACGGGTGCTCGACATGTTGTTGGAATGCATATGCGCCCGACGTGTGCAGTGGGGCGTATACGTTATGCGGGAGTGAACACAATGTCTCGGCAGTGTACACCAGATGCAACTGCCACGTGGCACTCACAGGTCGCAGAGCCCAGCAGATCCTCTAATCCTGGTATCCGAACGTCGGGGGAGGCGGATGCAGTGCTTGGCTGCCTCCGAGACGAAGATTCTTCCCAAATTCCAGAACAAACTTTACCAGCTTCCGCGCCAGGGTCACCCCCAGGTGTGCCCCGCTCCCCACTCAGGGCCAGCCACCAGGTGTATGGGTTCCCCCTCAGCTCGTGCATCCCCTCATCACACGAGTCGTGTTGGGAACTTCACGTGCGCCCCCGCATGCCCTCGCAGGCCGGAGCCCTGTTTGCTTTGTGGGCGCCCCCGCCCCTCCCAGGCACTGCTGACTGCCATGTGGCGCAACGATGGCGCGCCACGTGGTTGCCGCGTTGAACCAGCTTGGAGCAGCAATAATGTGCGGCGGCTGTGGCTCACAGATGTTGGCTCATCGGCTGCCAAATGCCTCCGTTAGAAGGGCCGCGCTTCGATCCGATGCAACGGCATGTGACGGCGCACGGCGAGTTACGGCGTGGTGGTGGTGGTGGTGGTGTGGCACTGGATCCGGGGTGCAGGCGAAGCTGAAGCTCTTCTGTAGCTTGGCGAAGCTCACAGCTTTCGAGATCCATCACATGACGAAGATGGATGAAGACCCGTGGGGGATGTGGCTCGCTTCTAACCAAGCCTTGCTTAGCCATGTCGCCTTTGTAGTCACGCTGGTGATATGCGGCATGCTCATCACGCAAATCACTGCACCGAACCCCTCTGGGTACTCCGCGTTGCCTTATTTGCTGTCGCACATGCACGGCTTGGAGATGCTCAAGGCGATTCAGTTGGGCCTTGGGGTGACTCACTTCGCTGTCTGCGTCCTCGGCCTGGTCCATTACATCAAGGTCCACCCCCTCCCCCCACCCCCAACTTCCACCACCACCAAGCGCTTCCTGTGCTATCTGTCGAGGCAGTCGATTGAGGGTGCAGTGCAGTACAGTGATATATTTCAAGGGATAAGTCTACATTTCAAAGATGGTAAACCGCAGAATAATTTGTGGTTTCAAAAGTTGATCAAGCAGAGATCTGAGTCACAGATGAACGGCTCGTGTCAGTTTGGCGAGCCGGGCCAGATGATCGACGGACGCGTGTGCTCACAGCAGGCCCGGAGCTGACACAAGCCTCAGCTCCGTTCTTTGGCGTTCGGAGAAGAGGTGGCACGCTGCAAACTCGACTCCACCAAGATCAGTTTGGTGTTTAGGCGCCCTAACAGACCTCCGTCCTGGCCGAAGGGAAACAACCCGTTGTCGTTGCTGACCCGGGGATCCAGATGACGCGATATCCCATAAAAATACTGAAAACGGGACACCTCCAGTGTAGACTCTAACGCCATTTTATTAAAAAACGTAGTAATGATATCAACTCGTCATGATATAGAAAACCAAAAAATCACACAAAAATAATGACACAACTCGTAATGATATCTATGCTATAAATTGACACCTCCTGTCAGGACTCCAACGATGCCGAAGTGGAGAAGACAAGTCTCTCCGCATGAGAAGTTGCTCGGTGCAATGCTTGAGCAAAGGAAGTCCCTGACCCCGAAAATTGAAGCTGTCAACTCGCGGTTGACAGGAGTGAGCATCCGCATTTATCGCAGCGAACATCCAAGTTAAAAAACCGTTAGTGATAAAAACAAACCCGGACATGTTAGCAACTAATAAAGCAAGAACGATACCTTCTTTAAAGGAACGCCGATGTGGTTAAAGAAATGCATAAAGACGAGTCGAATGCTCTTCGGGGTTCAGAGAATCGACACGCACAAGTCTAAGAGGAACATCAATCACTGTAAAGCCGTTAACGTTTTCCGGTGCAACAGTTGTTGCTTGCGAAGCCGGTGTTACAGTTCCTAATAATGTTTCAAAAGACTCACTACCACGAGGAGTCCAGTGACCACGAGAAGTCCAGCGACTAGGGACTCCTCGTGGTAGTGAGTCTTTTGAAACATTATTAGGAACTGTAACACCGGCTTCGCAAGCAACAACTGTTGCACCGGAAAACGTTAACGGCTTTACAGTGATTGATGTTCCTCTTAGACTTGTGCGTGTCGATTCTCTGAACCCTGAAAAGCATTCGACTCGTCTTTATGCATTTTTTTAACCACATCGGTGTTCCTTTAAAGAAGGTGACATGTCTCACATACGGTTATCTTCCTTGCTTTATTAGTTGCTAGCATGTTCGGGTTTGTTTCTATCATTGCCAATTCTTTAACTTGGATGTTCGCTGCGATAAATGCGGATGCTCACTCCTATCACCAACTGAATTCATTTATTTGATCACTTCCTAGGACCGACTTGGCGATCGGAAGTTGAAGCATCACTGCTTGCGCTCTTGGCAAATGGGCGCTGCGTCCGTGTCAAAAGCCGAAGCGATGACAGTGCATTCGCGTGTCATATATATTTGATCAGGATGATATGGAGCCATGGTGCATCTGTTTGGTGCGGCGGTGCGGCGAGTGGCTGTCGAGGGACCAGCGCCTGATCAGCTGGAAATGAAACCCTCACTAGTTCAGCCAGGTGGACGGGTGTCTGGACTCTGTCAGGGAGCTCAGCGAGAAGGTCTCGCGTTTGAGGCTGTTATAGACTTCAACCCTTTACTCTGCCGTGATCAGCAGATTGTATCGCGCACGGCGCAGCTCCCGTGATGCATGAACCCCGTTTCCGTGGCTTGCTCCACATCCGAGGGCCGACGAGCCATCAAAGTGGAGGTGCCGACTCGCAGGCGAACATCCAAGCCAGCGACAGTGGATTCTGTGATGCGGGGCTTGAGGTCCAGGAACCATGCGGGGAGGGTTGGGGGACCCTGCCAGGTGGCGGCGCCGGTGAAGCTCTTTGAGCTCTACACGCTCGACCAGCGGCAGAGGCAAAACGTCATCCGGGAAACTAGACGAGCCGAATTTGCGCCGCCCCTTGCACACTCCCCGGAGGGCATGCGGTCTACCCTGAAGGAACTGAACGAAACGCAGCTCCGCCAAACAGCAGCGCACCACCAGCTCCTGCAGGCGCTGAAGCTGCGCTATGACCCTCGCATCTACACCCTCCTGCTCTCCCCCATCATCAGCCTATACGCCCTTCTGCAAAATCCATACATGTGCCTCCCTCGCCTCGTGCCCCCCATACTTTCCCTGAAAACATACGGTCAGGATGCAACAGTGCCCCTTCATCTCCAATTTGGGAGCTTGCCCCTCGATCCTAGGATCCTACGTTGGCGGAATGCGAGTCCAAATTGATGTTTTTGACCTCAGATGTGGCAAGGCCTCTCGTGTAGCTACCGCATTCAGAAACAGTGAGGCGTCCGGCAGGACGAAGGCGTTCGTGGGTGCCACGTCCGCGCCCAGCATAGATGTTGGCCGAGTCGTTTCTGACTGAGCGAGGAAAGCGCCACCGCTGAGGCGCAGACGTCGGAGCCATTTCCCCTGGCTTTCAATGTTGGTAGCAAGAGGATGGTGAGCGGAGGTTGTGGGCGCGTGGGGACAAGCAGGTACATTGTACACCTAATGATGCTCTTCGTAAAAAATCCGACATCCAAAGCCATCTTGAAATCCCTGCGTATAGGTCGGTAGCGCCACCCCCAACCTTGGATCTGTATCTGATTCGCCCTGGAGCTGATGGGACTAACACGATGGATGACAGAATGATAACTTGAGCTGATAGGGCTGGCACCGTGGATGACGGCGTGGATGACAGCCAGTTGTCCTGTGAGAGCGGTGAACTTCTCAGTCGGTGTTTCAGTGATCGTCGCTATACATCGCCTGGCCCAGGAGATGCAGGCGGGACGAAGTTGTGCGCAGAGCAGAGGGTGCAGGCGAGGGCCCAAGTGCAAGGAGGGGATTCCTTACACGGGAAGGGAGAGTGTGGGGTGTGGAGTGCCTCTGGCGCAGTTGGCGGCGGCATCGCAAGCACCCTCGCCATCGGCATCATTCTGGTCACGATGGTTGCCTTCTTCGCCTATGGCCATTTCTACGAGGTGGCCCCCATAGCCTGCCTCGAGGCTGCCAGCTGTATCTTCTCAGCCCCATATCTCCCACGACCTCCTCCTTGCTGCGGGGCCCCGTGCTAAAACCCTGTCATGCCCTTGTCAACTTCTGTCAGGCCCTCGGGGTGTCTGTGGGCTACCCTCAGTTGGCGCCTCACGCTTTTCGGGGCGCACGTCACAGAAGCTGAGGGGACTTGCATTTTAGGGTTCCATCTTAGAGATTTGTGAGGAGAGATGTGTGCAGTGCTGGATGCTGGTTATGTTCGGGATGGCCGCCTTGTGGAGGTGTGTGAAGGAATACGACCGTTTCTGTGGTACCTTTCTGTGAGAGACTTCATCGCCACCGCAGACTAATTTCTTTCTTCCCTTCGTTACGAGGAGAGGCAGAGAGTGGCTGGATCCCCCCTTTGTGTCGACCTTTGATGTCGGTGGGGAGCACTTCGTCGTCTGCCTTTGGTTTCGTACCATTTCCTTTGCATGAGCTATGCTGACGGTGTTTACTGTGCACACTACCTTTGCTGCCCCCGGGGGGGGGGCATGCCACCCTAGAGTGTGCGTTCGTGCGCTGGGGCATGCGGTGATTTTTAAGAAATTTCATCACTTGTCTTCCGATTTGCACTATTGCCGGATATACGGGGACAGTTTGATGCACGCTGATGCCAGCTGCTCCCTCAACCAGTCACGCATCGCCTATAGCTGTGTTTTTTAAGTGCTGCCGTCTACACCTTTATCACGTGGCAAGCGTAGACAGACATTACTCACAGATCCGCGCCGAGCGCCTGCTGCCTTCGCATAGGCCGGCCCAAAGCCATTCCTCGGACCATCTGCCCCATGTCCACCTTGCAAGCTGCACCGCATTTTCAGACACAATCCAGGAGAGCATCCAGGGACCGCTCAACATGTCCCTGCATGTTAAGGGACATCATTTTGCCGAGTTTTGCCGAGGTCCGATTTTTGTTTTCCCACCTCGCGGCCGATACCGGCCGTCGCATCGCAGAAAGCTAAGGACCGCCGCCGGTGACGCAGAAATAGTACCAGTGAACTAAATTCAGCATTACCTGTAAAAACTGAAGGCGTTTGTTTGCCAACCGCGGCCGTAGCGGAGCTCCAGTGATTCGCGGAGCAGAACGTGCCTCACAACCGGCCGGTTGCTGAAAAACATCGAAAGTGACAACTTCCCGGATCCAATACTCGCCCGGCATACACCCAAAGGCCAAGTCTCGTCGCAGCCGCCGTTCCCTGGGCCATTGTGTTGCGCTGGGTCCGCCACGTCTTCCAGATGTTTGTATAATTCACAGGCAGCTGTCCGTGTTTGAGGCACCTCGGACCCTATTCCAAAAAATCAGCAGACAATCACATGCGAGGCATTGTTCAGGCTAGGTCACATCTCACTGGGCAAGCAGCTCCTTTGCCTCGGATGCCCGGAGGGCAGGGGACCTCACCATCGGGGAGACAATGGAAGCTCCCCACCTGCCTGCACGTCTGATCTTTGACGCGCGCTCTTGTGCGTATTGTATGGCATGAGTGATGGAACACCAAGCTCATGTGTTGACACGTCTCCGGTGTGGGTGGACGGGCCTTCGGATGCTCCTCCCATCTCTCAGTGTGTGGTAGCGTGTTATTGTATGAAACTTACAACAGCACACGTAAGATCGTGAACTTACAACAGCACTCACAAAGTTGTAAGCTATCTTTTCATCTGTTCGTTTACGCCCCTAAATCTTCAATCTTGGAGACCTTGCGGTCATTGACTTCGGTGGAACTCTCGATGACGGATACTGGACAAAGCTACTGGCTGCCTCCGATCCTACGCACACGGATACTCGGGACGTAGCAGTTCCCCTGGTCGATGCTCTGAGTCAGACTGTGGTTGAAGGCATTCCTGCTTGGCAAGCTGCATTGTGCCAGCAGATGAGACAGGAGTGGAAAGACCAGATTGTGCCCGAGGAAATGTTATGGTTTCGAGCGGGCGACAACATGTTCAGCAGGTGCAAGGAGATAGCGTGCGAGCTGGGTATGGTTGTCGATGGTGTTCCGCTTCCTTGTGTACACACTTTAAATGGATTTGTTCTTTCGCCCATTTCAACGCGAGATTTCAGTAAGAAAGACGTTGGTTTGCTGCATCTTTTGACGCCCAAGAAGGCCAGCGGCGAGGTGAAGTAGAAAACCCTGGGGGTGCCCACAAGGCGCTCCGGGGATTTCCATGATGTACCCTAGGATTTTGCGTAATATTTTTTAGGTGTGTACATAACGTACCTTGGTTGTGGGCGTAACGTGCTTTGGTTGTGGGCGTAACGTACCTTGGGAGTGTCCATACTGTACTCTGGGTGTGCTGCGCACTTGCAGAGCTGTGCACAGATTGCTTGGCAGTCGGAATGCCGACAGATCCAGGCAGGCGCGTGAACCGCTGGAGGTATGCACTCAATCGATTATTGCTCGTGGAGGGGTGGGCTTGGGGGATGGGGTGTTGCAGCAAATGAACAGTGCCTACATGGACGCCACATGTCCCTTCTCTCCGCAGTTCCACGACGGGAGCGTAGATGCGCAGTATGGCTGGAGCTCGGGCACCACATGTGACACTGAGGAGTTGACCCTCTTTCAGGTGGTGGCCGTGTTCATCCAGGTGATGACCGTTTCTGATCCACCACTACCCTGTGCGGCGGTGTGCGCCTGGCCGTTGCGAGCTTCTTAATCCATTGTTCTTCCTGATGGCGTTGGGCTCGTGACCACTGTGAGCCGTCGATTCATCGCGCTTCTGTCGTTGGTGTGCCAGCGACTATCATGAGCCCGTCATGCACAGCTCTTGCTCCGCGCGTTGTGCGTGCGACGTGAGCAGTACGCGAGTATGGAGCACAAGTTTGCACAACGTGCGTCAGTATGCACACGCTTCAGAGGGTGCGGCCACCATTGGATTCGAGGCTGCCTCTGCTTGGCGAGAAGCTGACCGTCGATGGACACCCAGCAAGGATTCGGAGGGTCGAGCTTGATGCAGCAAAAGCCATGGATCTGGCAGAACCACTGCCATGTCCCGCCGCCCCTTGACATTGAATGTTGAGCTGGGGAAGCGATCTGAAAAACTACCTGCCCTAGTGTGACTTTCCAACCGCCTCTCTCACTTTTGAAGATTGCAAATGATGGGTGAGTCGACGTGCCGACAGTGAGGTCTGCGTTGAATCAGGTTTGGTCAGGGATCGAGGGTACGGGAGGAGGTCGCTCTGCAGGGCCACATCACGAGCCAGAAGGGGGTTTGAATTCTCGTGAGTTCATCGGGGAAAGAGTTGAGAGGAGTCTGTGGCTTTAGGATGTGCTTCAGGGTTTTGGGTTCGGGGGATTGTTCTCTGATCTGTGCGGCGGGGCGGAGAATCCCCAGAGCGCGCTGACGCTGTCGAACCTCAGCCAGATCCTGGACCCCGGCGGGCAGAGCATGTCTCCTAGCTTCTGGCGGCTCTCTCCGCCGCTCGAGTCCAAGGATCACAACTCTTACCTCGGCAACCTGTTGATCCTCCTCTTTAGCCTGATGTGGCAAACCTGCCTCGTCAACATCATCACCAGTCTGATCATTGACTCCTTCCTCAGCATTCGCCTCCAGCAGCAGGTGCCTTCTGCTGCTTCAGGGGCCGGGGAGCACCCGCGCGTGCACGCTGCCATTTTCCGGAGCACGCAGCTCTCTGTGATGCCACGAGGGATGCAGCTTGTGAGCGTTCACCTTGTGAGCAGCGCGATCCAGAGGCGGGGGAGAGATGCTTGCGTCGATCTCTGCAATGTTGCGGGCCAGGACCATACGCCCTGATGGTATCCACGCCCGGTATTGCAAGCAATGGTTTTGCACGGATCGACGGCAGATAGGGTAGCGCCTGTTGCAGTCGGGAACAAGCAGGGGTGATGGAGCGGGAAGGGATCTAACCGCAAGACCCAGTCTCTGCACTTTGCTCTGTAATAAAAGGAGAGGATGGGCGAGAGCTGAGAGAGCTGAATGGGCATCGCAACTCGACTGCACGGCAGGTTGAGGAGGGTGGGGCAGGGCAGGGCCGAGAAGAAGGCAAGACTCGTGTGAGTTTACATTTAATGGAATGAGGCAGAGATGACGGGGGGATGGGCGGGAGGATTACACTCGCAGGAGAGTCAGGCGGAGTCGTTGAATATGTGCTTCATATGCGGTTTTGACCGAGTCGTGCTGGACGACTGCCGGCGCTGTTCCTTCGCGGAGCACACCGCGGCGGTGCACAACCCGTGGCACTACATGTGCTACTTCATGTACGTCATGGAGAAGAGCTCATCCGAGCGCACCGGCCTCGAGAGCTATGTGCACCAACAGCTCTCCACCAATCACGTGGAGTTCCTACCACTCAGCCGCTCATTCGACCTCGAGAAGGAGAAGCACACGCAGGTGGCATCTGTCCCCGTCCCCCGTTTCTGAGCTAAACCTCGCCGGGAACTCATGAATGATGAATTCGTTTTGCTTTGGCAGAATGGCATGCACCCTGGGGGTTGTAGACGCTGGCTTGTAGTGCGTGTAGTGGCGGCGCGGATGCCTCGAGGACGGAGCCGCCGGGAAAGCGAGAGCTAATCTGGTGTGAATGCCTGCGATGCCTCGACTGAGACATTTTCTCATACAGGGAGCACTTCCTGCGAAGCTTTGAAAGGATCGGGTATAGCAACCGGCACAGATGCGCGCATACTTCAAGTGCAAGACTCACTCTGACGGGGGCAGTCAGAGCTCGATGGTGCATGTGTGACAGTCCCACGGCAGGGCGGGGCAGTCACATGTATACAAATGAAGCAAATGACGGCACAAGGAAGGCCGACCTCAGATTGCCTCACACAAGTATATCCACGTGTGCGGTTGAGCCAGATCCGGGAAGCGAGCTCATTGGTGCCAACAGGTTGATGAGAAGCGCCCGAACTCAGTTGGTCACGGTTTGATGTATGACTGTTGGGAATTGAGGTCGACAGGTCGAGCAACTGCAACTATCGCGTGAGACACTGCAATCGGTGCGTCAGCAGCAGTCCATGACCCTCCGCACACCCTGCAACTACCGCGCAAGACGTTTAGATTAATGCACGCGCGGCCATCATGACCCGAATGTTTAGCTTGTGGTTGCAGCTTAGTCTGACCCTTCTCCCCTTCCATTCAAGTGCAAGAATGCGTGTGGTCGCAGTCTACTTTGACCTTCCCCACCCGTGAGATTTCCCCGCGATTGTTTGACCAGCCCTGCTCAATCAAACCGCGCCATGTGGTTGTGCGTGTCTTCAGAATCGCAATCGCCCCTTGAGGTGTCTGTTGCAGCAAAATGCCACGTGGGTAAGGAATGTGGCAGCCATGATCTACTGCAGATTTCCCTAATCGGACGTGACAGAAGGATTGTTGGCCATGTGGGTTTCGAGATGTCTCCCAGGTGATCCGACAGCAAGAGCGTATGGAAGATATGCACCGGGCCACAGAGAACGCCAACCAGAAGTTGCGGGAGGACATCCTAGAGGTGTGCTGGAATGATGTACTCGATTAGCATGGTCCTTGCTTATCCCGTCACGTTATTACTTGTGCATGTCAACACTACCGCCTTCCAATGGGTTTCTGATGTGAAGCTTTTTTCTCAGAATTTAGATTGGGGTATGTTTTGGGTGTTGAGAAACAGATGAAGAAAGCCCTGGAGAAACGTGACAGAGTAGACGAGCTCATGCATGCCGCCATGGAAAAATGAAGAACCGTTTGCAACATATTGACAATGGGCATATAATCAATTAGAAAGTGATATGCAAAGTCCAACCACGCATAAGTATTCACCGCCTTAGTGGCATAAGAGCGGCCTAAATTAGAACTTGCTTGGTTTACACAGCTCATAGACTCGGAAGGACACAATGCAACAAAAAGAAATTTAGACTCTCACCTCTTGGGGTATCGGGTGTTGAGCGCCAATGGAAGATGATGCATGCGATGGACCAACTGTTGTAGACTGTGGTCATCCGTATATGATGCATGATATATATATGATGATAACCTATGCAAATAGTACAATCAACATACTGAGAGTATATCACTCTACTCGCACTCGTGCAGTCTCGCAACAAAAACGGAATAAGACGGCATGAGCATATTTTACTTATGCTTCAAACAATTAACCGCCCTTTCGAGCCTTGCTCAAAATCACAACTGCTTATTGCGCATATTCCATTACTTCGATTGCAATATATCATGCCAATGCACATGGTGTCCATTTCCGCACCTCTACGCTCACCGTCATTGATATGCATCTCTGCTTGCACCGGTAAAATCCAGAATAAGATCATTGATGCAATATTCCCCTCCCCGAGATCGTGCACAGTGACAAGCGCATTTGCGTGGGCAACAGGGGGAGACTTTTGAACCCGAGGCACGATACGTGGTTTGCATGTGGCTACGAGAGCGAACATAAACGACGCCGCATCAAGTCATACACGTTTTGAACACCGAGTTGACCTGTTCGACTTATTATGGCTAACAACCAGGCGAGGTATGCAAGGTCAGTGGAAGCAAGCACGTAGTTACCTGGAAACCTTCCGCGAACTTCGCTTGATATGCATTTGCGGCACTAAAGTCCCCTGTGCACAACATGCACGTGTGTTATTTGCGTGTCCACTTGCGCGTGCGAACAATAAATTTCATAACCTATGCGCGCAGGTCATTCTAATTTTCGGAGGATATTGCACAGTGGATGGCCAGCGAGGTAAAATAAACGGTTTATAGGGCAAGGTCACAGTAGTAGCAGCCCAGTCGCTGGAGTGCTGGTCATCGCTGAGCTATAAATTCCCTTCCGCTTAAGCGCTGTCGGTACACTTGAAGCGTTTACACGCGAGGGCGAGAAGGCAAACATCAATGTTGAATCCTGTCCCTTTTTATTTAAACTGTATCCAAGCATTACTCTTGGCCAAAGAATTTAGGTTCGATGATTCACGCATACCATTACTGTACAACTGTGCACTCGGAAGTAGTTTCGCCGAGTTGCCGAGCCATATAGTCTCGTACCCACACGCAGGACGTGACGGATATTGTCAAACTTGCTCAAACAAATAATATAATTTAGGGTTTTCGTCACTGCAGTAGTCGTGGGTGAAGTCTGATCGAGTCGAAGGAGTTCGTATTCTCGGGAGGCGAGTCGACCAATCATCTAACACCGTTTCTGGTTGCAGTTCTTGATGCGTGTCTCGGTCAGTTTCGAAATCGTGTGTCGAATAGATCGCAGTTGCATCTCATCCGAGAATTTGAGGATCGCGATATTCGTCCGTAGAACGTGAGCGACAATGCATATGTTCTTCCCGAAGCGTCGATGTGAAGCTTGTCGCGATCTTCTCGTTCCGTCCGCCACCTCGGAGCGAACGTGAGGACTGATATGCGATAACTGTCCCGACAATATCCAATCACGGAAAATTGATCATAGATAGCACCATGCGTGGTGCATTCCAGAATAATATCTACAACAAAAGTCGCATACTGTCCCAGGGGTATTCCCAGGAGTAAACTATTATCCTCTATTATCTTGAGGAATCATATCATATATTCAGATATACAATTTAACATACACCCAGACAGCAAGAGTTATCATTTTCTGCTGTCCAAGTCTGAGAGACCAACTCAGTGATCTATCTTTATTCACCACCCTGAGCTCACAGATTATTTCCCTTAAGTGTTCGCTCAGATGAATGTCACATTCCCTTATTCTCCCAATAGTCCCCTGATATCAATTTCAGGCGTTCAGACACCCCTTATCGTGAGGGGGTCTCAACTACGTCGTGCCCTCCTGGCACAACTCCCCCCCCCCCATTAGGAGTGGACTTTCCCCTGAAATCACAACTAATGCATGAATCTACATATATTGGCGTACATGGGTCTCGATAGCTGCACTCGAGGTCCATCTGCTCATCAGCGTGACAGAAGGGCTTCATCAAGGATCATACTGCCAACGCCCATCCCCAAATTCACTCGACCGCGCACAACTAATATCTAAGGCAGGTCTTCAGTCTTCGTCTCTTCCTCGCCGTAAGTTAATCGTACTCCGTCGGCACCTCCGAAAGTCAAGTGCTGGAACAGATGTCGTAGTAGATGACTCGGGACAGGAAACACAGCATGGGACTTCTGCATTTCTGGTGTGCCACCCCTGGTTCCAAGCTGTGAGGTTTCAGGATGCATTCCTGTCGCCCGACGGTATGAACAAGGGGTAGCCCCTGTGCATTGCAGCAGGGGCTCGGGCGGTGGCGAACTCGTCCAGATACAGGTGGACTTCTTGTATCGTTTCCCATACATGCAGTACGTGCAAGTAAGAGGCGCCGGAAGTTGGCTCATTACCGGCCTGAAACGCAAAGCGCTAGGGCAACGGCCCATCGGGTTCTCCACATACCAGTGTTGAGGTCGAAGGTACTCGATGATGTCTAGTGGGCGTTGTACGCACGCGTCCGCTGTCACAAAGTCTGGCGGACCTCCCCTAGTACGAGCCTGGCTGTACTGAGTACAAGAAGGGCTTGCCCATACTACGTCGAAGTATCCTGGGGGGTATCTCCAGTAATTCCAACCCTCGATGGCCGCCACGTGAGTCGGCTGCCATACATGGTCAGAATCCAGTGTCACTGATGTCGACATCGGGAAGCAACGAGCAAATTCTCTTTCTACTGAACCTGTTCCACTGAATAACACCAGTATTCGTACTGGTCGGGCATCAATCGCAGCGAGGGTGGTAACGTAGGTGGTCTTTCCTTTACTCGTCACCTCGCGGCGTTCCCAGGGCAGGCATTCAGTCGAATTGTCCTCCGGCTCCTCTTCCCAAGGTGTCCCTAGCATGGGAGACGATGAAGAACACAGTGCCGCCACGGTGGGGCCTGCTGTATCACGGCGTCGTTATCGGCGGCGTAAGGCGGCGTCGCGCACCTGGCCTTCCATGGCTACACGCGCAGCTTCAAATTCTCTCAACTGCTGCAGAGGGGCCCCTCGTTCTAGCTTGTCTCGAGTTCTCCACGAGTCGTGGGCCTTAGAATATCCAGTCCAGCGCACCTTCCACTCCTCGATTTCCTTGCCGCGGGAAATACGAACTCGGCGGGCCAAGATACGATCCACATGTGCTTCACGCTGACCATCCACCACCACTGCCTCTGGAATCGTTGGTTGTCGGCGTGAGGCAAAGGTGGCTGCTCCGTCCACGTACGGCTTCAACCGGTGCTGTGCGAAGACATCGTGTATACGCCAGCCAGGAGGTAGCTGAAGTCGGTACGCCACTGGTGCGCCACGGTCAGCCTCAGGAAGGCCCACCTGCATATCACTGTAAAACCGCTCTGTCACAGCTAACGGCCCGTGGCAGCGTTTGCTGAGCTTGCTGCACAGAGACCTGACCATGAGCTTCTCTGTGAGGTGTTTAGCCTCTACCTAGACAAGGTCGCCCACTGCGTACTTCCGCTGCCCATGCTGCTGATCGAACAGGTCTCGCTGCCGTTGCTGCGCCAGCTCAAGTCTGCTCCTCGCGTCCCGCGACTGCGACGAAAAACGAGATGGTCATTCATGTGCAGTCACTACCCCTCCTTTGCGTCGCCCACTGGCAGGCTGAGCGGCCTCCAGGAACATATCAAGCTGCGACATGGGTGACACGCCGTAACACAGCTCGAAAGGGGTGAAGCCAGTAACATCGCTACGCGAGTCGTTGATAGCAAACTCCACGTTAGTGGCATACAAAGCCCAGTCTTCTGGGTTGTCGTCGACGAAGGAACGGAGCATATCCTCCACGACCCTGTTAGTGTGCTCTGCTTGTCCATCTGACCGAGGCTTGTACGGTGTGGTCATCGCCACTTTTACCCCCATCAGCTTCATCAGCTCCTTCCAGAAGGCGTCCTGAAATCGTGGGTCCCGGTCGCTGACAATCTTCATAGGCGCCCCGTGCTGTCTCCACACAGTGTCAAAGTAGATGCGAGCAACAGTAGCAGCCGAGCTGTCCCCGAAGTTCATGGGGACCACGTGGACCATCTTCGAGAGCTTACAGGTGAAGGCGACGAACGCATCATTTCCTTGCTCAGTCAGAGGCAGCCAAGTGACAAAATCCACACCCACTTCCTGCCAATTCCTTGATGTAATGTGGGTTAAGCAGGCCGTCAAGGTAGGACGAGCGGGGTTTGACTGCCTGACAAGTAGGGCAAGAGGCCACCCAGGCGCCTACGTCGTTAGAGGCGTTCTTCCACCAGAACCGCCGGAGGACTCTCTCCAACGTCTTGTCATGCCCCGTGTGACCAGCCGTCAGGGAGTCGTGGGCCTCTCTGAACACAATCTCTCTGAGTGGAGAGTCCTCCCCCAGCACCAGTTGGTAATGACCGGCTGACACCCGCCATAGAACGTCACCCACAATGCGAAGGTGCTTTTCCACGCGGCCAGCTTAGCTGCGTCGTCACGACAGCCCCTCACACTAGAACAAGGTTTTCGCTTAAGTTTGCTTAAGTTTGCTTAAGTTTTCTTATCTTTCCATGAAAATTATACCGCGTGCCAGGGTAGATATCTTCCGCGGAGGTGACTCGGCCCGCATCGGGAATTCACTTCGGCCACATTTCGGCCCGTCTCGGCCCGAACCCAAAATTGCCCGCCGCAGGCGCAAAATTTTATTTTTAAGTATGACAATTTGTCAAAAATCGATAAAATTTTGGAAATTTATCGATTTTCCCCTCAATGCGACTCGGCCCATCCGCAACTTTTCCTTCGGCCCGCCTTCGGCCCGGGCCTCCGTGACACGGCCCCGGGCCGGCCAATCCCAGGAAGATATCTTCCCTGCCGCGTGTCATGTTTTATACAATTCGGTCATCAGCTGGCCTTCAGAATACCCGTGGATGTATCAACGAGGACGCGAGCGAGTACGCCAGAGCAAAAGCGATAAGAAAAGTTGAGTGCAAACCGTGTTCTGGTGGGTGGCGGGGGACTCGAAATAATTATACACAAGAAACTTAAGAAAACTTGAGGAAAGTTAAGAAAACTTGAGGAAAGTTAAGCCAAACCCGTGTTCTGGTGACTGAAGAAATTATAATTTGGGTGGCGGGGGACTCCAAGTAATTATACACATGAAAATGTCCGCCTGGAGGTTTGCGCACGACTACGTACATTCCAGCCACCCGCGCATGATTGTGTGGCCCATCACGCACTACATACTAGTACGTACAGCAGGTCGTACGCCACACCAGGTGAGGTAGTTGCTTGAAGGACGGACAATTGATTTGAAACAAGTAGGGTGCGCCGTAGAACTTATTATTCAAATCTTGTTACAAGACTCTGTCTTGAAAATTTTACTGGCGTTATTTTGTTGTAGAGAGAATGCAGCCCGGTCCCGCCGGTCCTTTGAATACCTCCCCCCGTTCGCGCGGCGAGAGGCTCCTCCAGACGGCTGTGGTACAGCCAGGCCCAGCGTAAGTCAAACATCATTATAGTTGATGTTTGACTTTGACGAACATCAAGGTCAAACATCGATCATTGTAAATCGATGTTTGACCTTGATGTTCGTCTTACTTTGTGGAATGCGTTGGCAGTGGGTGGGGATGCATTTGCTGGGACACAGTTGTTTTGGAGGGGACGGCTGCGATGTGGGGACAGCTCCCCGGACACGCGCCCGAACCGTGGGGCTTTTTGGGTTATGGTGCGCCTGCAGGTTTATGCTTTCCGGACTCGGTAAAAAGCCCACGGTTCGGTCCGGGAGCTATATATCCCCACATCGCAGCCGTCACCTCCGTACGTACCCGTGCACAGCCAGCAAAAAACAGCGCATGCCTACCGAAACTGCATGCGCACCTTACCCCCAAAAACCTCACGGACCAGGCGCGTGTCCAGGGAGCTGTCCCCACATCGCAGCCGTCCCCTCCCTGGCATGTTGCCGAGGGGTCGGGAGTTGCGTGTTAAGAGGGCTGTTAGCACTCCCTACGCGCCCCCGGACCCGTGGCGTCACAGAGGTACATTGTGGGTTGCGGTGTGTATGGTAGTCACATGGGTTAGTGCGCAGTCTGTTGGTGACGGCTGCGATGTGGGGACAGCTCCCTGGACACGCGCCTGATCCTTAGGGGCTCCATGTGATAGTGGGCGGTACCGTATAAGCGACGGTGTAGGCACGGCGGGATTCAAAGCAGCATTTATGGGCGCATGCAGAGATCATGCAATTGAAGGCGCCAACAAAGATGTTGACATTCAACATGCGGCTGGTGGTGGTGCATCTCTTCCGGCAAGAGCAGTTCTTAGGGGTGGTGGGAGCGGCAATGGATATGTGGGTGGAGCGGGCCATTCAACGCGTTAAAGGTATATTGTAAAAGATAGGGGCAGGTCAAGAACAAACCGGTCGAGGCCATTGTGAATGCTATGTGCGAGAAGTTGCCCCTGGAGGAATGCGCCTTCACGCACCCAGGCACGCGTGACTTGCACACGCTGGCCGAGAGGTGCTTTACACCTGCGGCGGGTCCTGCACGACCGTTGGGCGGTGTGCTGAGGGACCCGGATGCAGATACCGCCACCGCCCCCTGCTATTTCCTGGGTAGTTGCAGGCGGTTGTCCCCCCAACGCACCCTGCCTCAACTGCATCCAGCCTCAGCTGCAGCCAATGCTGACTCCGCAGCAGGACGCGGGGCAGCCCGGCAGTGAAATCACGGTGTATTTGCGGATGTCCCTGAACACGGAGGTGTTCACATCCTCACAGTACACCAGAGCTGAGAAACGGGTATCCTACTACGTTTCTATCTGCGATGTGGGTTTGAGGGATCTACCAAATGGAATATGGCTGCCTCCGGGGCGCCCGTATGCCAAGGTTCTGGCATATTACCTGGTGTCAGAGCCCGGAAGCAGGCGCGTGATGTGCCGCTTGGCCCGGCTCGAGGCATACAAGGAGGTGGAGGATGCTTATCTGCTGAAGCATGGAATCACGGTAGTCGACAAGACATACCCGGTGGAGCTACTGCTACCCTGTGCATACATCGGGACAAAGGCAATATTCTTCGAGCCAACCGAAGATGATGCGCACTACCAAGTTGTGCACCTAGTGCGCGAGATCCGCACAGGAGTGTACTAAAGCCGCGGCCGACTGAGGTGCGACCGCCGCGAACAACACAAACATACACAACGGTGAGGCCCGTGATGGCCCCAATGCGTCGGTCGAATGCATGTATGCAGTACCGTTTCGATTTATGGGCCATGTGTTTAGCAATCTTTCCTGAACTTGTGCTGGCATGGTGAATGGTTCGATGCAGGCGCCAACGCTGTATCCCCCTGGGCGATACCGAAGGAAGGGTGAGGCAGCGGACTTCAGAGACACGATCTCTCAGCAGTCGGACTCAAAGTTCCTGCGTGCTCTGAAGGCGGAATACACCCGTGAGGGATCGCTTCGCTTGCTGCGGGAAAAGGTGAAGGCAGCACCACACCAGTGATTACAGGACTTCAGACTGGTGGGTGAAGTGGTTTGGAGAACTGCGGCGGGGAGATATCAGTTGGTGCTGGGGGAGGATTCTCCACTTCGGGAGGTGGTGATTCGTCATGCCCACGAGTCGCTGTCTTCAGGTAGTCACACTGGAAGAGACAAAACTCTGGAAAGAGTGCTGCGACGCTTTTGGTGGCGTGGTGCTGCGGACGACGTGGGCACCTGGGTTGCATCCTGCGCGGTGTGCCAGTCGGTAAGGCCGCGGGGGACCTACCCGGATGGATTGCTAAATCCTCACAGCATCCCGAATAGACCGTGGCAAGATGTCGCAGTGGACTTCGTCACCGGCTTACCAGTATCAGAGAGAGGCAATGACGCCTTCGTGGCCTTCACGTGCAAGCTGACGAAGATGGTCCACGTCATACCGATGAACTTCGGCGACAGCTCTGCGGCCGTGGTGGCCAGAATCTACTTCGATTCGGTGTGGCGCTTGCATGGTGCGCCTATGAAGATTGTTTCTGACCGCGACCCGCGGTTTCAGGATGCCTTCTGGCAAGAGCTTATGAGACTGATGGGCGTGAAAGTAGCTCGCACCACTCCGTACAACCCTCGGTCTGACGGACAGGCGGAGCACAGCAATCGGGTCATTGAGGACATGCTCAGGTCCTTCGTGGATGCTAATGTGGAAGACTGGGATTTGTTTACCACTAACGTGGAGTTCGCGATCAATGACTCCAGAAGTGAATCCACTGGCTTCACGCCATTTGAGCTGGTGTTTGGATTCTCGCCGCTATCTCAATTGGACCTCTTCCTGGAGGCCGCGCAGTCCACCGCTGGACGACGAACAGGGGGAGTGGGTACCGCCCACGAAGTGGCCGCGAAATTTTCGTCGCAACTGCGGGACGCCAGACAACGGTTGGAACTAGCTCAACAACGACAGCGCGAGCAGTTTGATCGCAGGCACGGACAGCGGGAGTATGCTGTCGGGGATCTGGTCTGGATAGAGGCGAAGCATCTTACCGAGAAAGTAATGGATCGCTCCATCTGCAGGAAGTTGACTAAACGCTGGCATGGACCAGTCCCTGTAACCGAGCGCTTCTTCAGCGATATGCAAATGACCATGCCGGAGGCCGACAGAGGAGCCCCAGTAGCCTACCGCTTACGCCTCCCCCCTCACTGGCGGATACACGACGTGTTCGCTCAACATCGCCTCAAGCCATACACCAGCGGTCAGGACGCCTTCGCCGCGCGCGACCACTTGGCAGTGCCTGAAGAGGTGGTGGTAGACGGTCAGAAAGAGGCACATGTCGAACGCATCCTCGCACGTCGAGTGCGATCTGTACGAGGGAAAGAGGTGGAGGAGTGGAAAGTTCGCTGGACCGGCTACTCCAACGCCCACGACCAATGGAGGACCCGTGACAAAATCGAACGCGGAGGCCCACTTCAACAACTTCGTGAATTCGAACAAGCGAGACTGCGCATGGAAGCACACGTTCGCGACGAAGCCACACGGCGGCGTGAGCAACGTGGCCGTCATTCTGCTCAAGCTGGAGTGACGCTTGCACATCTCATCACCAACCCCTGCGATGAACTGGACCAGCTCGAACAGATGGAGCATGATACCCTTCTGCCGTGGGAGCGTCAATAACTCGCAAAAGATGGGTCATTAGCACTGGTGACGGAGCTAATGGCAATTCAGACAGAGACAACCCGTGTGCCCAGGATCCTTGTACTTTTCAGCGGCACTGGCTCGGTAGAGAGAGAATTCCTAAATTGCCTTCCCACCGCTTCAGTGGTGACCCTCGACTCCGAGCACATCTGGCATCCCAATCATGTACAGTGGGACTACAAGGAATACCCGCCTGGATTCTTCGATGTCGTTTGGGCCAGCCCTCCCTGCAGGCAGTATAGTCAGGCGCGCACCACTGGAGGACCTCCCGACCTTCCTCAGGCTGACAAGATCGTGCGGCGAACATTGCAGATCATCGACTACCTAGAGCCGAAGCACTGGTTCATGGAAAACCCCAGAGGTCGCTTCCCCAACGCGCTGCGGCTTCGCCCCATGATGCGCCAGCTTCCCCCCCCGCTGGTGTGCACCTACTGCATGTACGGTATGCAGTACATGAAGCCCACTTGCATATGGACGAACTCAGCACCACCCACGCCCTTGCTACGCTGCACTGCTTCGACACCATGTGCGTGCAGATGGGCGACCGGCAGCCATCCGAAAACTGCACAGCTGGGACCCCATCCGCAGCAAACTGGAGCGGGTCAATCCGCGAGTGTATACCCTGTACCAGCGCCCCTGCTGCGACAACTTTTCCGACATCTACGCCTCCGCAAGACTGAAGGCCCGCTTTAGATTCCAAGTGGCACCCTTCTTTATGACAGTGGTGCCCTGGTAGCGGTAGGCAATTTATGCTCGAAGAGGAACCAGAGAACCTAAGAACTGGAGCCAAGAAGGAACCAGAAAACCTAAGAACTGGAACTTAGATAGGTACCTTAGCGGAGTGATCCCAGGAGGTAGACCACTCCTAAGGGGGGGAGAGTTGTGCCCGGAGGCACAGCGTGAGCCGATATGTCTATGCGTCTGTGTGTGTCATCGGGAGTAATCTGGGATTGACACGATGACAGTGAAATTGGGCTTGAAATCACGCTGAGAATGAGTACCAGTGAGATGTCCGGGGTATGACAGTATGATACTATGACACTATAGTAGTATGACATTACTGTGGGGTGGTCATCGTGGCACTTAGTCAGACCCTCGGGGAATGGCCGGATTCGCATTGGGATCAGAAAGACAATGAAATCGAGTATCAGATGTCGGGGGTATGACAGTATGACAGTACAGTAGTATGACAGTACTGTATGGCAGTCATCGTGTCAGTCCGTCGACGTGACATCTGAATCGAGAATGACGAATCGGAATTAGAAATGAGATCGGATCAGGAATCGAACGTTGGGCCGTGGTGTGACATCGGGTGCCGGGTGGTTGACCCTGCAGCCCGAGTTACGAGTGAATAAGTAGAGCACTTGAGAAGTGTTTAGCTTTCAGAACTCGGAACCGAACTATCGTTTGCACCTCAGTCTGGCCCTGATCCAGTATATTATAAAAACCGAATTGTGTACCTTTGCACGTTCAACCAAAAACAACATTCCGAGTATACGTCGTAGTGCCCCTGGCACATGCTTGGCCTATATTGGATGGAGAAGAGCAACGAGACAGCCAGAGTTTCGGCCGCCATACATCGCCATATCGTGCCCACCCTATGCACTTTATTTGTGCACACGCGCAGACCATCTGTTGCTCGGCTAGATAGAACACGGTATCCAGTTGCTCTGACACTATCTATGGTGAATCTTCTACGTACGTACGCTTGTAAGCTTTATTTATTGTTTCACTTGCTTGCATACATGTGTAGATTTAGGGTTTAGGGCTTCCTTTCTGCACCAATCCCGTGCCTGCATTTCGTATCCTCCTTACCGACACGTGTACACATCCTTAACCTCAAAGCCAATCACATTCGAGCATATGTCATTTTTCTTAAGTGTCATAGGGTGGTGGATGTGGCATCTGTCATTTTGCTCAAGTGTCATAGGGTGGGGGATGTGACATCTGTGATTTTTCTTAGGTTGGGGCGATGTCATCTGTCATTTTCTTAAGTGTCATAGGGTGGTGTCATCTGTCATTTTCTTAAGTGTCATAGGGTGGGGTGGGTGTCATCGGTCATTTTTCTTAAGTGTCATTGGGTGTCAGTTTTCTTAAGTTTTCTTAAGTTTTACTTATATCACCGACGTATTACTCCATCGGCCAATAGCTAATTGCAACGCTTAAATTATACGTATGGAGGCTTGTGGGGGTTTATACGCAAAAGTTAAGAAACGTTAAAAAACTTAAGAAAAAGTTAAGAAAACTTAAGAAAAAGTTAAGAAAATACTTGTAATAGTGCAGGTCCTATGGTGGTGGGAGGGAAAGTGAACGTGGTGGGGATGTGGTAGGGGTCCTGTCCCGGCTGCATCTTCACTCGTTCACGCTCCAGCAACTTATAGGTAAGTCAGGGGCTTCTACTCTTCTTCGTCGTCCGACGCGGGGGGAGAAGGTGGAAGGGGACCGTCGTCGGAGTCGTCGTAGAGTCCTCCCGGCGGGAAGGTAGGATCCGGCTCGAACAGCCACTTAGGAGGTCCCTGTTTCCACCACTCTCTCTCCTGTGCTTCTGCGGAGGTACTGCCATGAACTGGCCGCTGTAAAAGCTGTTCCTCCAGAAGGTTGTTTACGTAGTTACTAAAAATAGACACATTGTTAAGGGGCCCAAAAAGTGGATGTAGGTGCTATAGGTGAATGCACACTGGCTGCTTGCAGCTGAGGCTGCTGTTGGCAGTATTGTTGGAGGTGAAGACACGAGGGTTGAAGTAGTACTTTTTATGTCGTCAAAGTACAGTAAGAGTCAACCAATAAGAAAACAGAGATTTCGGGGTCAGCCAGCTTTTCTCCTAAACTTGTGACCCCCCAGCTTCGGTACCTAAGAGAGCCAACGAAATAAGAGAAAACCGCTTATTTTGCCAGCTAGCTTTTCTCATCCTTAAGAGTGAAAAATCAGTTTTTCTCGCATTGGATTCGCAGCACATCCTCACTTCGAAAAAACCGCCCACTACCGCGATGGACGACGCGACACGTTCACAATTGCGGTAACTTATTAGTGATGTTAGGGAAGGTCTACTCGCACAAGATGACTTTTCTAACATCAAAGCCGTACTTATTTTGCTATATTTTAAGAAAATGTCCTGGGGTCTAGCCAGCCTCGATATTTCTTATTTTTGCCAATCTCTTAACTTTTAAAACCAGCCAGCTTTTCTCCTAAACTTGTGACCCCCCCCCAAAAAAAAGCTGGCTGTTTTCTTAACGTAGAATTCTCTTATTGGTTGACTCTTACTGTAGTCCTCGCTGCACTTCTGTCCTTTTTCTAGAAAATTCGCCAGGGCTCCGCGACACAGTTTTCAAGTGCTAGGTGTGGATGGAGAGTGCATGCTGCAGCCAAAGGTATCCAAATAGCTCCCAGAAGGTCCCATAACTCCATACACTGATACAAACTTTTCAGTAAGCTCCATATTTGAAAGATAAACCGTGTGTACTGTCCAGAATAAGTATTTGGTAGTCTGAAAAGTCCATTTTCAGTCAAAAAGGGCTATTTTGGGGCTGAAAAAGGTGCATGCATCAGCCAAAAAGGCACCAAAGGGCTGTAGAGCTTCAAGAACTGTTGAGAACGGTAAATAATATACATACTGAGTAGAATAAAATAATAACATCGTTCAAGTCTAGAAGCCTGATCCACTCTTAAACCTCGGGGTTGATGGACCAAAAAAGAGTGGATGCAGCTCCCAAAGATTGTTATGCACTACATCATGGTTGTCCTAAGAGATTTAATGCATTTCTGTGCAATTCTAGGATAGGTTTATATATATATATATATATATAACGGCGACCCTCGCTCTTCCGAAGGTAGTCTACGGCCGTTGGCATGTATTTTCCTGAACTCTGCGTGAGGCCACACCATGTACTCAAAGCATTCACAGAGCACATTTGCAACTTGTGCAGTTTCATCAAAAACGTTTTTTACATTCGCTGCCCTTGGAGTGTCCTAGTGAAAGATTAGGGCTCCTGATTTCTGCTGTATGATTAAAGAAAACTCCTATAATTTTAAGGATAGCCACTTAAGGAGCATCAGAATGCTCCGTAGGTGGTACGGATTTGATTACACAGCCTAGTGAGATACGTAGTATAAAGAGGCAAAGAGAAGTCTGAATCTTATGACACTGAGCTTGCAAGCAAGTTGCCGATACGTCAGTGAGGAGGAGTAGGAGAATACAGACTTCTAGAGTCTAGAGAAAATCTGAGAGAAAATATATTCTGTCATCTACGTTGGTAGGAAAATATATCATCAGTATTTGATCGAGACTTTGTGACTCTTCCTAGATTTCTCATCTGTTGCGCGATAAAGAGGCCAAGAGCCTCGGTGAACTTGTCTATTAACATCTTTCGCATAATTTCGGCACACTGGTGCCTGATCTGTAAAAATGTAGAACTTAATGCATATTTTATATCCTTTGAGGATATCTGAAAGTGTAAACTTGATATCCCTTCCTTCCTAGCTTATGGGCCCACGACGTTCGACGGGACGCGTGGAGAACGAGTAGTGCGGTGCCGACCGTCTAGACGTGCTGCAATGGAAACATATTAGACGCGCTGGCAGCAGCAAATTTGAGAACGTTTGTCATCATTCTTTGGAGCGTTTTTCTGAAGGCGGCTATTGTTCGGGATTTTCAACGCGCGGAGTAAAACAGTGCTTGGTTGAAAGACACAAAGATATCTGCGACCGCTCTTATGTCTTCTGGAACAAATCGAGCGATAACAGTATGGGGCCGCACGTTGTGACCGTGCTGTTGAATTTATTGTGATAATTTTGGCTGTCTTGCTTTTATCTGCTGCGAGATCTATGTCGGTTGGAAAAAGTATCGTGTAAAGTTGAATTTCATCAAGAACTCGGACGCGCTCATTATTGTGTAGGCCTCGTTTGAAGTACTGAGAGAACACCGTCACGCAGATTGTGTAGCCCTCGGTTGAACTTCATTGTGGACGCGTGCAACGTGTAGGCCGCGTTTTCATTACTGACGACTTGGCGACTGTCGTTGTGTCTGCCGAATGAAATCGAAAGGAAGCAGCAGTGCAGGATAGCGCGTTGCGTCGGATTCTATTCAAACGGCTACAAGAATTTTTGTTGTCGTACGTCAATTTCGTGGTGTTAAGGACGGCGTCCAATTGTGCTCGAGATACGCTGAGACAAGCCACTTATGAGTGTCTGTCGTGCATCGTCATCGTGGTGTTTGCGACACTCGACGTGCTGTAACTGAAACCTGTAGCAATCATTGCGAATGCGAGGAAATCGCGGAGCAGGAGGAGTTGTAAGACCACTTCCTGATCAAGAACAACAGCGGGAAGAGCAGCTGTTCTTATCTTCTATATCTTGTGCGAAGCGTCTGCAGTGGTTCGCCAGTTCCCGGAATTGGCAGCGCAGACATGAAGCATGAGGACTTTACCATTACGCAGGATTTAAGTTCAGTGCCAGAGTGCCAATGATGCCTGCAATGTATCTTCTTTTACCGTTACGCGGGATTTAAGTTCAGTGCCAGAGTGCCAATGACGCCTGCAATAACACCTATAACGCAGAGTGTGGCCTCTTTGAAACGAAGCTGGAGACAAATACGACACGAAGGTGGATACGTAGCCGCAGCGTGGTGAGTTACTCAAGGACTTACGGGGTATTCCTGTTCCTGGAGGTGATCTTGCACCAGATCATAATGTTGGTGCCGTTACATGCAAAGCTGGAGACGAAGCTGGAGACTAAGAAACGAAGCTGGAGACCTACACCTATAACGCAGCGCATGGTGAGTTAAAGCAAACCAAGAGACGAAGCTGGAGACCAAGAAACGAAACTGGAAATGAAATTGTAGCGTATCAGTGCTAAAAGAGAGTATCTCATGGACACTGACTACGAAATCGTGAATCCGAGTAGTCAGCGAGGAGGAGTAGTGAGATACGTAGTATAAAGAGGCAAAGAGAAGTCTGAATCTTATGACACTGAGCTTGCAAGCAAGTTGCCGATACGTCAGTGAGGAGGAGTAGGAGAATACAGACTTCTAGAGTCTAGAGAAAATCTGAGAGAAAATATATTCTGTCATCTACGTTGGCAGGAAAATATGTCATCAGTATTTGATCGAGACTTTGTGACTCTTCCTAGATTTCTCATCTGTTGCGCGATAAAGAGGCCAAGAGCCTCGGTGAACTTGTCTATTAACATCTTTCGTATAATTTCGGCACGCTGGTGCCTGATCTGTAAAAATGTAGAACTTAATGCATATTTTATATCCTTTGAGGATATCTGAAAGTGTAAACTTGATATCCCTTCCTTCCTACAGCCACCCACCAGGTTGACTACGGATGACAGCATTCACTTCTCCAAGTGGCCGCTTCCATGCAACTCGTTGTCTTATCGCACGGCACATCGCTGCATGCAAACTAGCCGGGAAAGTTCTATCCCCAAAGCAAAATCCCTCAGCTCAAAAATTGTCGACAGCTTGTATTGACGAAAGGTTTTCACACACTCACTACCTCAAAATGTACACACATGCATCATATTCTCCCAGCGGATGCCATGCTCAAAAACCGCTTTGCAGATCAAAAGCTTGGCTATTGCCTTTACCGCCGATGACTCTTCCTCTCAAATACACGCTGCCACGCCGGAGGTTCACCCTCCCTCGAACGGATGTCTCGCTCCTGCTTCTTCAGGTTCAGCTCTGCCAGCTCCTGTCGCAGCGCTGCTAGCTTTTCGTTGCGGCTCATCTCTGAATCCTCGTCGCGCGGCTCTTTTCTGTGTATTGGGTACCATGCTCCGCGCAAACAGCAAAATTCAGCAAAATTCATGTTCGCATGAGTGTGGATGGACGCAGCATAGCGCATGCAATGCACTTGGTGAAAAATCGACGAATTGCTGGTCAGCTGACCGGCAAATCCGAGGCATGCAAAACTGAAATTCGCCTAATGCAAGATTATCAAAAGCTGTATGCATGTCCTACCCATGAGACGAGGGGTGCCTGCGGGGCCATGCAGGAGGAGCTGGGCATTCGCACCCCAACAGGTCTTGATAGCCATGTCCACTAGAGTGTCGAGCACGGCCATCAGCGCCCCACACGGATCCCTCCATATGGACTAGCAAATCAGCTGATCCATATGGATCGTAGCCCGACTTCATGCCTGCCCACCACGGGGATGTCCCACGGCCAGCAAGTCAGCAGAGCTGAAGCAAACGAGGCTGAAATGAGGTGACAGCAGTCAACAGAAAATCCTACCGTTTATGCATCACCTTTAAGCCAGAGCGGCAGTCATGACCAGCGCCTAACAGCCTACAGCAGGCAAGCTAGCATCATCAGCAACCAGGAACAGCGGGCATGCGCGCGGTAAGGTGGAGTCTGATCGATCGGTGGTATCCCACACAGCCGCCCTCGGCTTGCAGCCCGTGTGCGTCGACTCCTTGTCCAGTGTCTTTTAAGGTGAAGCGCAGCCGGCGGGCAGCATGAGGTGTCGAGGTGGGTAGAGCAAGGCGAGCAGTCAACAATAACCTCTTACCAGCAGGCTCGACAGGTGGCTCGTCGTCATCGACGGTCAGATGGCGATGCCTCTCGATGGGGAAGTCCAAGCCTTCCACGTGGATCACCTCGGAGTCATCCTGCGTTGGGCCAGAATCCTATGAGCGCATCGCACCGCCACCCACGAGCCCTGGTCAGCCAATGGAATGTGCCCTGTGTCCAAGGGCATCCGGGGTAACCACAGGCCCAACCCTTGATGATGCCCACAGCCCTTTGCTCACGATGCTGCAGAAGCATCACCGCACACTGTATGCACGACCGTCATACTCACAACCGTCATACTTGAGAGCCATCTTCGACCTCACCACCGAGCGTCAGCTCAGGAAAGCGTCAGAACCGCGGAGGCTACAGCGCCTCTCTCAGGACCGCCTGCCGGCAGCAAATGCGCACGACGCGGCGGCCAATCACCTTGTTGTTTCGAGGATGCTGCACAAACCCGGAGGCACCGCCCATATACGGGGACGTGAGGTCGCCGGCTTGCCAGTCCGCCCCTGCGGGCTCCACATCGAGGCAGAAGCCATCTCCCCATCCGCCGCCGCGCTTCCTTCCCGAGGCGCCGCGGCGTGCCCTGGCTCTTGCGTCATCACGCATCTGGGCGCTCGCGCTGCTGCTCCGTGTGGACCCATGACTCGTCCTCCTGCATCGCCGCATGCCCCAACCGCCTTGCTTTCACAAAACGCCTACGTGCCCCCTTGTCGGAACTTGCATGCTACGCCCGTCCCACCCTGACACGAACGTAGGGCTGCGCCCAGCGCCCGGTTGCTGTGCGCTGAGCCCGGTGTTCGCACAGGAAGTTGATCCACAGTTGATGTTCGACGTCGCACCCTCTTCCCCAGCGGCGAGTGATTTGTGGGGTGGTGGCAGCAACAAATAAAGTCTCCCGATGCACCCAACCACTGCTCTCGTTCAGAGGCCGCTGAGTACACTTGCTGGGACGATCTCTTCTGCATGCGTCGCGGGCACGGTTACCACGGTTGGGGAGGTGAGGGCGGAGGCGGGAGGATGCTCGAGGCTGGGGAGGTCGGATGCCCACCTCTGGCTACTGGTGGTCGGCCGCAAGTATCCCGGCACGTTGGTTCCCCGGAAGTCGGTCTGAGCGCACGAAGCCGACACCGGTCGTTTGCCACCTGCACGCTCTCCTCCCCCGTGTGGTGCCGTCAGACGCCACACGCGCCAGACGCGATGTACGCAACAGTCCTGCAGCTAAGACTCCCGATGGTCCTCAATATTTCAGTGAGTGCAGGCCACTTACGATCCCGTGTATGAGATGGTACGGCAGGGGCGCTCCCGTCTCACCCATTGAGCACTTTAGGCAATGCCAAGTGTCAGCTACTGCAGCTTGTGCACTCCGTGTGGCGCCGTATCTAGCTGAATGTGTAGTGAGGTTCGGCTCCGGGTTCGGATGTGGCAGAGATTCCGATTTTCCTGGAATGTGTGGTGTGGACACTCTTTGCGCCAGGCAATGCCTTGCACATCACTCAAAAGCAGGAGGAGGGCGGCCACTCAAAGAGCAGGAGGAGGGCGGCCACTCAAAGAGCAGGAGGAGGGTCGACGTGCGCACCCTTTCGAACCTTCCTCGGGGCACGACGAATCAGAGTTTGAGCGCTTGGTGGCGGGGGCGCATCTTCCAGAGCGCTGCGCACCAACAAGTGGAGCAGCTCAAAGTCGCATCCAGCGAGCAGCTGATGTGAGGGTGGTTCACAAAGCCCCCCATCCTTGTCACGGCGTGCAAGCAGGTCGAGACCCACATGAGCAAGCCATCCCGTGAGCGAGCATGCTTCAGATCGCAGCACTTGCTCCTCCTCCGACAAGACGCAGCCAGGGCTCCCTAGTCGCACCTCTCCCAGATGTTCACAGCCTGGCCCTCCCTTGGATGACGCCCCAATCGTGGGGCTCAGATGACACGTTGACATTGCGGTGGCTGCTTTGCGGCTCACAGACGGTTAGCCTAAGGACAGGGCGAGCGCTCGCTTCACCTGGCGCTCGCGTAGGCATAGTTCTTCCGACTGCTTGTGGGGCGCTGGTGTCGCGGCACTGACAGGTCTTCATCGCCATACCGCCCGCGGCTGCCGGCAGGGCGCACTGAGCGCGGTGCAGGATGTGGGATGGCTGGGTTGTAGTCGTGGTTACTCCATCGAGCACTCGAGCTCGGGCTCACGGATCGATGACCGCCGGCATCGTGGTCTCTGTGTGGCAATGCCTGGCTCCTCCCGGCTTGTGGGCGCGTGAGGAATGGCTCCGGCGACAACGGGCTACCCCATGCCTGGAGCATCGGACGGCTCTCCCCGGGCGGTGACAGCGGTGGTGATAGCGGCGGGGATGGCGGAGGTGACAGCGGTGGTGACGGCAATGGTGACCGGGGTGGCGTTGGCTCCCTCGACATGGGGGGGTCGTTCTCATAGTACGGCGCTTTGGGCCGAGGCGCACTGGACGGCTTGGAGTTCCGTGGCAACAACTTGCTGCGGCCCGACAACACAGCTCCCCTCCGCCCCCGTTGCGCACACTCCGCCTCCTTCTCAGATACAATCTGCCCATCTTTGACAAGACAGGCAGCCTCTGGCACCTCCTCTGAGTCACAGGAGGCTTGAGAGCGGGAGGACGCTCTGTGTGGGAGGGCATAGCCGTTGCACGTGAAGGCACCGTGCCTCGAAGCCGCCTGGTGGCGCCGGAGATGGAACGCTCACCCCGGGAAGCACTCGTTCCAGTGTGGCAGCTGCGCCAGCAGCAGTAGTAGGGGACCTGGGAGGACTGACAGCCGAATGCGCAGTTCCAGCAGCAATAGGGGACCTGGGAGGACTGACAGCCGAGTGCGCAGTTCCAGCAGCAATAGGGGACCTGGGAGGACTGACAGCCGAGTGCGCAGTTCCAGCCGCAGCAATAGGGGACCTGGGAGGACTGACAGCCCGAGTGCTAGTTCCAGCAGCAAGGGGACCTGGGAGGACTGACAGCCGAGTGCGCAGTTCCAGCCGCACAGGGGACCTGGGAGGACTGACAGCCGAGTGCGCAGTTCCAGCCGCAGCAAAAGGGGGACCTGGGAGGACTGACAGCCAGTGCGCAGTTCCAGCAGCAGCAATAGGGGACCTGGGAGGACTGACAGCCGAGTGCAGTTCCAGCCGCAGCAATAGGGGACCTGGGAGGACTGACAGCCGAGTGCGCAGTTCCGGCCGCAGCAATAGGGGACCTGGGAGGACTGACAGCCGAGTGCGCAGTTCCACTCGCAACCACTGGCACAATGTCGCATGGTGTCGGGTCGCCAGCGCCGATAGCACAGGAAGGAAATGCCTCGGAACCGGTAAAAAAACATCGATCGCAACAATGCGCGGCCGTGGTGCAACGAGGGAGCGGCTCACGTTTTAGCCGAAGTGGGCATCCCGGCAAAGCAGGCGATGCGACGTTCCTGCCGACCCAGCCAACAGCCTGTCAGCGAAGTACAAAGTTGGAGGCATCGACGAGCCCCGCACTTGCGCCACCTGGCATTGGATGCTCGGGGATTCGCGCGCACCTGTGGTCCGGCCGAATGTGAGAGGCGAGCAGAGCAAGCGATGGTAATGCACAAACATTGAACCTCTCAACTTCTCACAGTAACACCTCAACATAGAAGGTCCCACAGAGCCCTCCCCCCCTCCTCCAAGATCCCACAGGAGCGCCATCACATTGAAGATTGCAGGTGACACCCAGCATCGAACCCACAACTTCAGTAACAACTCCAATCGAGCAGACGTCTTGGAAGGTCTCACAGTACCGCCCCGAAATCGAAGACCCCACAGTGTGACAAAATGGGACAATATTGACAGCTATGACATAAAGACGTATGGCATTTTGGCATAAGTATGTTTTTTGTGCGATTCTGATTGGCCGTTTGTCACAGTGACGCCAAATCCATGCCATCCTTCTTCCTGACATAGCTGTCAATATTTCTGCGCTTTGTCAGAACCCACTCGTATTGATCTCACGGTAACGACCCTACATCGAAGGCCCTACAGCAACGGCTACACTGTGCCCAACAGAGTGCACAGATGCATCTCACATTCGCGGGTCCGCGACGCAGAGC